>JAJOOH010000408.1:0-136241 GCA_029582605.1 Solanum gracilifrons | reverse complement strand
ATATATATATATATATATATATATATATAAATAAATATATTCACGACATACGATTATGCAAGCATACCATGCATAATTAATTTATATAAGGTTTGATATCAGCCATGGCGGCTACCAGATTCTCTTTCAGGTGGTATCTTTATTTCCCTTTTAACAGTAACTATTTATTATTCTATTTTCTTCCTTACATAACACTACATTTTTATTCTAACTGACGTCCCGTTGCCTGGGGACGCATTTTTGTTTCGTACGTGCAAGTCCAGGTAGGGATTCTAATTGATCCCTTTGCTAGGATTTGGGGTTCAGTTGTGAGTTAGTAAGCTCCACTTCTTCCTGGAGCTTTCGTAGGATGTTACTTTTATTATACAGTTTGGGTAGAATTGAGGCCTTGTCCGGACCAGTGCTTATGCCATGTATAGAGACTAATGTGGACACATATTCTGGGTTTCTTTCTGCATCTTCCAGTTTCCAGCCACATAGGCTTGGCATCTATAGATATGTATTTATGTGTGTATGAATTCATTGTAGCCTTGTCGGCTAGCTTGTACCTTATTATCTTTGGCTTGTCTACCTTTGTCTATATGACTTATCGATATTCAGGTTATGACCTTAAGGGTCCAGTCATAGTATTTTAGATATTATGATGCCCGACCTTCTAAACCCTGAGTTGAGTCAGTTGGTATGTTTATGTTCTTAACTCGATTGCTTGTGCTAGTCACGCCTTCTCCAGTTTGGGGCGTGACATAATCCCTTTCTAAAGCCTACTTGTGCAACGGATAAGAGAGTTACATACCCCCACTCACACTAAGTAGAACTCCTTGAGAAGTCATAAGTATAGTTCATGTTCGTGTTCTTGTCATATTCATATTATTTTCATGTAGGGAACTGTAGCCTTAACCGACATAGGCCATGTGCGCTACATAAAATCCGGTGTCTTTCCCCCACACCGTAAAGAGGTGTCCTACTTGCCTAAGGTAGAACCCATGTATTAGCTTCTAGGTTGATCCACTAGCTAAAGACCAATGTGGTCACATAGTTATGGGATAAGAAGATTGCTAAACCAGGACTACTAACGTGAAGATTTCCATCTCATTAGATAACTATCTTGGGAACCTGGACTTACTAGCGTGAAGTAACCCATCTCATATAACTATCCACTTAGAGCTAAGCATAATTCCCTTAAAATTCATGTTAAGTCTTTACTTAAGTTCATGTTCATGAAAGAATGCCCTAGCACTCAAACAAACATGGTATCATGATAGCACATAGATTCATTAGGTGAGAATGACCTTTCAACCTTAGAATCATTACTATGCGAGTAAACCTTTCACATCATGTTCATAGTGTGTTCATGAGAATAGCCTTTCAATCCACATAACAACATTATCATATTCATAGACATTTCATTTATAGTCATGTGTAAAGGTATGGGGAGAATGATCTTGCAACAACACCACAATTACAAAATAGTAATAGGATCTTTACTTTCTAAGTAAATCATAAGCTCATACACAATTCTCATTAACATGTACAAACCCTCATAATTTGCCCTTCAAGCCTATGAATCAACTCAACCCAAACATATAGAATTTTTACATTAGATAGGGGAATATAATGATTCAATAACTCAATCAATATACACATAATCAATTGACATGCTTCTATAATCAATCAATCCACATCATGAATTCACAATTTAGCAATATGAGGGATTCATGTGTTCTTGGGGGGGATTTTTATCATGAATCAACAATTAATAATAAAATCAATCATAGTCCACCATAATCAACCATAAATCAACAATTGAAAACATTTTGAAAGAGAGCCCATGACTTAGATTGAAACCAAAGGTTTTTAGGAAATTGGGAGCTTTGAAATCAAGTTTTGAAGGGACTCTATGGGTGAAAGCTACTCATAGATGAAAATCCACCAAAACTTGATTAAGAATCTCCAATAAATTTGAGGAAGAAACCTTGAATTCTCTAAAACCTAGCTCCAATTCCACTTTTCCTCTTCTTTGAGTTTTAGAGAGAGAAATATTGTGAGGAAGATGAAGTTCTTCGGTTTTCTTTTTGATTCTATGAGAATTACTTAATTGCGAGAAATTTAAGTCTAAAAAGCTTATATACTTACTAGGATAAGGGTAAAATAATGTGGGTTCAATTTTTGGTAAGCTAAATAAAGACTCTAAGACTCGACTTTAAAATTAGTCTATGTCACTTTTTCGCTTGCGTAATGGCACCCCTTGTCTCGCCAAGGGCATTAGGCGACACACCTAATGGACCCTTGGCTCGCCTAAATTTCCAGAATGCTCTATAATGGAGCCATTCACTTGGGCGATGCGCCAATTGGGTTGGCGAGCCCCGACCTAGCTCGCCTGAAATTTCAGTAGCTAGGCCAATGAGAGGATGTCCACTAGGTGAGGGAGGTCCATTTGGCTGGTCGCCAATGGACTTGGGTGAGGTTGCTGCCCCATCGCCGAATGGTCCAAAGGAAAACTGTTTTACTGCATTCTTTTTTGGTAGCTTACGCCGTTGCCCTCTTCTTAGACTTGTACCGATTTCATTTTAGCTCCAGTTTACTCTAAATATTTACGGAATGTTACACTAGCCCTAACATTTAGCTCTAGGGTAGCCTACTAGATTCCGGAGTGTCACATTATCTCCCCCTTGGGAACATTCATCCTCGAAAGACAATCTAGACAACTTACGAAAGAAAAAAACAAGACTAGCAGCCCATTATGCATGCAACATAAAATAATGCACAATTCAAAGGAGGAAACATCAACTCCATCTCAATACATAATCAATGCAACAGAAGGAAGCAGGATCTATACCCACAACCCATTATGCACAAAACTCATCAATTCACATAAACATAGGAGGAACTACCTTCTCCATCTCAAAGCAAGCTCAACATAACATTATGGAGCCAATATGCCATTTTGTCAAAACCATAGCTAAGCATGTTCATCAAATCATCTCATGAAGTCAAATATGCAATCATCATCCTAAAAATGCAAATCAACATGAGGAACGTATAAATCATGAAAACTCAATTTGTACTAAATATGAATTCTCAAAAGAACATGCACATCATAAGGAAATCATAAAGAACACATATAGCACAGATGACTCCCAAGACACCAAACTGAAGAGAAACTACATACCTCAAGCTTGGATAGGATTAGAAGGAAAGAGTTGAGGATAGCGGGACTTCATATTGGCCTCGGCCTCCCATGTAGCACCCTCAACTAAATGATTCTTCCACTACACCTTTACGGAAGCTACTTCCTTGTTTCTCAACCTCTTACGTTGCCGGTCTAAAATCTCTACCAGAATCTTTTCATAAGAAAGACTCTCATCAACTCCCAAACCCTCTAAGGAATGATGAATACCGGGTCACCAATACACTTCTTAAGCATGTAAACATGAAATACCAGGTGAACTAGGGCTAATTCATTTGGCAAGTCTAATTCATAGGCATCTTTTCCAATACGCTTCAAGATTCAATATGGGCCTACATTCTGGGGACCAAGTTTCCCTTTCTTGCCAAACCTCATCACACCTTTCATAGGTGAGATTTTTAAATAGACCTAATTATCAACTTCAAATTCTAGATCCCTTCTTCTAACATCGGCATAAGAATTTTCCCGACTTTGGGCCGTGTTCAACCTCTCTCTAATAAGTTGAACTTTTTTAATGGCCTCATAAACTAGTGCGGGACCAACTAGAGCAATTTCACCTACTTCAAACCAACCAGCCAGAGATCTACACCTCCTACTATATAATGCTTCAAAAGTAGCGATGGCAATAATTGAGTGGTCACTATTACTGTAGGCAAACTCTATCAATGGAAGATGGTCATCCCAATTACCCTTGAGGTCTATAACACATCCCTCAACATATATTCTAAGGTGTGGATGGTACGTTCCACTTGACCATCGGTTTGAGGATGAAAAACGGTACTAAGCTTAACATTGGTACCAAGCCTTTTTTGGAATGCCTTCCAAAAGTTTGAAGTAAATTGACTACCCCGATCCGAACTAATAGATAAAGGAACCCCAAGCAACTTTACTATCTCCTTGATGTATAATTTGTCATAGTCTTCCAATGAAAAGGAAACATTGATGGGAATAAAGTGGGCGGATTTTTTCATTCTATCCACAATGACCCAAATAAATTGTGTTGCCTTCGGGTACGAGGAAAACCCATAACAAATTCCATATTCACATCCTCTCACTTCCTTGTGGAGATATCCATATATTGGGAATATCTATATATTAGGACAAACCTCCCGGCCATTCCAGAAATAGACTCCCATAAATTACGGTACATCTTGGTGGCTCCCGGATGAATAGAACACTGCAAACGATGAGCCTTTTCTAAAATTTGTTCTCTCAAGCCATCAAAATTCGGAACACATGAATGACCTTGGTACCTTAGCACCCCATCTCCCCTTTGGGAGATACCCTCAACGGATCTGTTGAGTACCAATTCATTTAATTGCATTAACATGGGATCAAGATCTTGCTTGGAATTTACGTCTATTACAAAGGATGATTCGGAACCATTATGGACCATGACACCAATCTTGGTGGAATCCACTAGTTGGACACCTAACCGGGCCAACCTACGCACATCACGAACTAACTCCTCCTTCTCTCCCTTTATATGGGCCACACTACCTATGGATAATCGGCTTAGGGCATCCGCGACTACATTAGCCTTGCCGGGGTGGTAAAGGACACTCATGTCATAATCCCTCAAAAGTTCTAACCACCTTCTTTGTCGGAGATTCAAGTCTTTTTGGCTAAACACATATTGAAGACTCTTGTGATCGGTGAAAACGTCCACATGAACCCTAGGTAATGTCTCCATATTTCCATAGCAAACACTACCGCCTCTAATTCAAGATTATGGGTCGGATAATTTTTTTCATGGATCTTGAGTTGCCTTGAAGCATAGGCAATCACTTTACCATGTTGCATAAGCATAAATCCCAAACCCATTCGAGAAGCGTCCCAATACACCACAAACCTATTGATACCCTCTGGTAAGGTCAACACCGGAGCGGAAGCAAGTTTATCTTTCAACTCTTGGAAGCTTCTCTCACAAGCCTTCGACCACACAAATTTAGCTTTATTTTGAGTTAAAGCCGTCAATAGAGAAGCAATGGAGGAAAGGCCCTCAATAAACCTCCTATAATAACCGGCCAAACCCATAAAGCTTCTAATATTGGTAGGAATTAGAGGTCTATGCCAACCCTTGACCGCATCCATCTTCTTAGGATTTACCTCAATACCCTTGCTCGACACAATATGACCAAGGAAGGCTACAGACCAAAGCCAATACTCAGACTAACTAAACTTCACAAATAATTGGTGGTCTTTTAAGGATTTGCAATACAATCCTAAAATGGTTGATGTGCTCATTTTCACTCTTTGAATAGATAAAAATATCATCAATAAATATTGTCACAAACATATCTAGGTAGTGTCTAAACACTCTATTCATTAGGTCCATAAATGTCGTCGGGGCTTTCCTTAACTCAAATAGCATAACCACAAATTCATAGTGACCGTACCGGGTCCGAAAGGCCTTCTTATGAATGTCAAACCCTCTCACCCTTAGTTTATGGTAACCCGAACGAAGATCTATTTTGGAGAAATAGTTAGACCCTCGAAGTTGATCAAACAACTCTTCAATCCTTAGAAGGGGATACTTAATCTTTATGGTCACTTTGTTCAATTGTCGATAGTCGATACACATTCTAAGCGACCCATCCCTCTTTCTAACAAATAATATGGAGCAATGGAGAGATACTTGGTTGAATGAAGCCTTTGTCTAACAAATCCTTGAGCTTCTCCTTGAACTATTTCAACTCAGCCAGAGCCATTTTATACGGAGCAATGGAGATAGGTTGCGTATTCGGCATGATATCAATGCCAATATCTCTTTCCCATTTGGGAGGAATGTCGGGCAAGTCATCGGGAAAGACTTTCGAAAACTCACTCACCATGGGGACCGAATCTAAGGAAGGGGTTGCGGACTCAACATCCATAACCCTAACAATATGGTAAATATACCCCTTGGAGACCATTTTCTTAACTTTGAGACAAGAAACAAATTGACCTCTAAGGATAGAATTCCCCCCCTTCCACTCTAAAGTAGACTCATTTGGAAATTGGAACTTTACTACCCGAGTCCTACAATCAATAGAGGCATAGAAAACATGCAACCCATCCATACCAAAAATCACATCAAAATCCAACATGTCTAACTCTACTAAATCCAACAAGGTAACCTTATGGGACAAAGAAATAGGACAACTCCTATAAACTCTTTTTGTCACTACCGAGTCACCAACCGAGATAGACACCGAAAAAGTCTCTATTAATACTTCAGGGAGTATTTCAAATTTCATAGCCACAAAAGGTGTAAGAGAGGACATATACATCAATAGAAAAGATTGTAACATACCAGTCATAACATCCGAGGAGCTCTCTTGGTCACCTCGGGATTGAAGAGCATAACAACAGTTTTTCTTGGGAACATCAGAATTTCAACCACTAGGATGGACTTGCTTGTCCTCTCCTCCTTGAGCTTTAGCATGGGACAATCTCTCATCGCATGACCTCTCTTCCCACAACTATAGAAAACACCCGTGCCGGCAAGACATTTACCATCATGTTTCTTACCACACCTATCACATGAAGGTCTCACCATAGAAGATCCACCACTATTGCCTCATTGACGCTTAGGGTTAGACACCCTATCTTTGTTGACCCTTGGAGCAATAGAGGATCCTTGGTTGGATTACCTTCTCTTGAACCTTGGTTGTCCTTGACCCTCGAATTTACCTTTGGAAGAATTTCCATCAACGGTCCTAGGTCTCTTAACTTCCCTATTCTTGTCTTGGAGTTTCTCATCCTCCATTTGTTTAACATACACCATAAGACTGGATATATCCATGTTATCATGAAGCATAGTCGAACGACATTCTTTTCTTACCAAAGTAGACACTTTCGTCACAGACATATTCATCTCAACCGTAGGATCCGCCACCATCGATGGAGCATACTTAGACAATTTGGTAAACTTTACAGAATATTATTCCATACCCATACCTCCTTGATGAAGGTTGATAAACTCTTCCACCTTGGCTTCCCTCTTCTCTCGAGGAAAGAACCTATCAATGAATGCTTTCTTGAACACTTCCCAACCTATGGGACTCGCTCCTTCCACCCTATTCCTCTTCAATTGAGTATACCATACTTGGGCTACCCCTTCAATTGATAAGTGACTAGCTCCGCTTTCTCAATAGAAATCACCTTCATAGCATCAAATACCTTGTAAACCTCTTCCACAAACTCTTGAGAATCTTCTCCCATTTTGGAACCAAAGAACATAAGAGGGCTAATTCTTGTGAAGTCTCTCAACCTTGAAGCCATGGTGTTCACAATAGGGTTCACACGGGGCCCTACATCCCTATTGACTTGGGCCGTAATGGCTTGGTTCAATACATGGAGAGCCGACCTTATTTCCACATTTGTCATAGCCCTCTCATCACTATGAGCTTGAGTAACTTGAGGAACTTCAGGAACTTGAGGCTCTTGAGGACCTTAGGGACCTTGCGGAGGAACTCCCTCAATCATATTCTCCTCTTCCATCATTATATTGATCACCCTTCTTGTATTCATATCCTATAGACACAAGAGAAGGGTTAGGAAAAGGACTTCATAGAGTCAAAACTCTAAGGCACAACTAAAGAGTAATGAAAGAAGTGAAATTTCCTAAACATCTTATAGCCTCTCATTCTTAAATGTGGTGTGCTTCACATTCATGTACAAGACTCTACTAGATGTGGCTTATGAAACATCATCCTAGAATCATTCTAAACCTTGTGCTCTGATTACCAAGTTTGTCAAGACCTAGGGGTACCCCTTGATGTAACACGGCGTACTTGACCCCAAATGGGTCTCATACAAGCCCTTAGCATATTATAAACATAAGTAATATAAAATATACGGAATTAAAACTTTTTACAACAAAGTTATTTCATAAAATCGAAATAGAAGTCTAGACATTGTCTCCATAAGCCATCTAATACAATCGATACTCAATAGGGTCACAACCCTTTACAATAAAGTCTCAAAGTAGAACATATGAAAGGAAACTAGAAATAATAACTCTTGTCCTCAAACCATGAGGACTCACCAAGGCAAGGAGAGAATCAATCCAAGCCTTCAACCAAAGAGAAGCAACCTCAAAAACAAGGACCTACACTTATAGAAAAATGTAAAAAATATAGGTTAGCACAAAAATGTACCATCTATGGAAGCCATGCATAAAAATCCATAAAACATGCAAAAAGGGAAATTTTAGTTGAAACCATGCACTTTAACATTTTTAAGAGTCATCATGCATCATAGTGTAAATGCACAAGACAAACCAACTCATAAGCAACCTTAAGCCATAATTGTGCAATGCATATAAAAGATCCCATAATCCTATTAGCTAATTATCACTTTTAGGCCACAATCATCATACATTTCATAACTTTTCCTCATCCATAACCAATACTCATAAACAAGGAATCATTCATGTTCATTAACTTGAAACAAGGAAATCCACTCATAGCAACAATCCATATCATACATGCATAATCCATATATCTTCATAGCATAAGAAAACTACACTATAACCCCGTTCCAAAGCCTACTTGTGCAATGCATAAGTGAAGTCCCACACCACCACTCACACTAAGAAGAACTCCTTGAGAAGACATAAGTATAGTTCATGTTTGTGTTCTTGTCATATTCATATTCTTGTCATGTAGGGAAGTAGAGCCTTAACCGACATAGACCATGTGAGCTACATGGAATTCGGCTTCTTGCCCCCACACCGAAAAGAGGTGTCCTACTTGCATAAGGTATAACTCATGTTTTAGCTTCTTGGTGGATCCACTAGCTAAAGACTATGTGGGCACATAGTTATGGGATAGGGAGATTGGTACTAGAAATCCGGACTATTAACATGAAGGTTTCCATCTCATGAGATAACTATCTTGGGAACCCGGACTTACTACCGTGAAGGAACCCATCTCATATTACTATCCACTCGGTGCTAAGCATAATTCCCTATAAATTCATGTTAAGTCTTTACTAATGTTCATGCTCATGAAAGAATACCATAGCACTCAAAACAACATGGTATCATGATAGCTCATAGATTCATTAGGTGAGAATGACCCTTCAACCTTAGAATCATTACTATGTGAGTAAACCTTTCACATCATGTTCATAGTGTGTTCATGAGAATAGCCTCTCAATCAATAAAACAAAATTATCATATTCATAGACATTTTATGCATAGTAATGTGTAAGGGTATGGGGAGAATGATCTTTTAACAACACCATAATTACACAATAGTCATAGGATTTTCACATTCTAAGTGAATCATAAGCTCATACACAATTCTCATTATCATGTACAAACCCTCACAACTTACCCTTCAAGGCTATGAATCAACTCAACCCAAACATCTAGAATTTCTACATTAGATAGGGGAATATAATAATTCAATAACTCAATCAATATACACATAATTAATTGACATGCTTCTATAATCAATAAACCCACATCATGAATTCACAATTTTGCAATATAGGGTATTCATGGGTTCTTAAGGAATTTTTATAATGAATCAACAATTAATCATCAAGTAAACCATAATCCACCATAATCAACCATAAATCAACAATTGAAAACATTTTGAAAGAGAACCCATGACTTAGATTCAAACTCTAGGTTTTAGGGAAATTGGGAGCTTTGAAATCAAGTTTTGAAAGGACTCTCTGGGTGAAAGCTACCATAGATGAAAAGTCACCATACCTTGATTAATACTCTCCAAGAAATTTTAGGAAGCAACCTTGAATTCTCCAAACCCTAGCTCCAATTCCACCTTTCTTCTTCTTTAAGTTTAGAGAGAGAAATACTGTGAGGAAGATGAAGTTCATGGGTTTTCTTTTTTATTCTATGAGAATAACTTAATTGGGTGAAATTTGAGTCTAAAAAGCTTATACACTTACTAGGAAAAGAGTAAAATAATGTGGGTTCAATTTTTGGAAAGTCAACTAAAGACCCACTACAAGAAATATGATTTATTGTGACGACTTTTAGTGGCGATACTTAAAGTTGCCACAAAAGTTGGAGCTTTTGTAGCAACTTGTAAAGGTTGCCACAAAAGGAGGTAGCTTTAGCCTTAGAATTGCTACTGAAAATTATATAGTCAGTGGCGACTATGTTTAGGTCGCCACAAATATGCACTGAATTTCTTAATAAAATATCTTATAGTGGTGACTAATAAGCTGTTGCTACTAAATGTTATTTGTGGCGATGTAGTCGCCACTAAAATGCCATGTAGTGTGGCGACATGAACCTTCTTACTTTCTAAATTCAAATTTTATTAATAATAAATTCTTATTTAAATATCATACCAATATAATGAAACTTCTAATAGTTATTTTATAGAGATATTTAAATAAATATAACTCTTTAAATAGACAAAATATATTATTATATATAATAAAGTTATTATAAGTATTTATTAAATGAAACACTTTGAGTACTAAAAAAACTTATTGAGGGATATATTTGATTACTTTGACAGAAAATAAAATTCATTCATCACAATAATAATTAAGGATTTAAAATAATTAGTGATATAGAATAAAAACTCAAAAAATCATAAAGTTGACCAAATAAAAAAGTTCAACTTTTTGATTTGCATATTTAACTTATAAAAATAATAAAATCATTTTTGAAAATATGTTTTAGATATATCTAATATAGGGGAAAAGTGCAAATATACCCCTCAATTTTGTGATTCACAGAGGATATATCCTTCATTAATAAAGTGATGCATGCATACCCTTGTCATCTAACTAATGAGACATACAGACTTACCTTTTTCGTTAACAAACTTAATTAAAAATAAATAAATTCCTAAAACTGATTTTTTTTAATTTTTAAAAATGTCAAGGGGCTTAATTTGTTTTTGCTCATTCATGTTTTACCCTTCAAACCCACACAAACCTAATCCAACTAAAAATACCTTAATCCATTTGTTATTTAGATCTGACCCAAATATATTTTATGACTAAATAGAAAGGAATTCATTTATTTATTTTTTATTTCAATCGGGTTTTATTTGAAGCGGTAAAAAATTAATTAGGTTCATATTTTAACGTCACATAATATTTTTGAAATTAAAAAACCACTATCTTCTTTTAATTCGATAAATATAAATTTGTGAATAAAAAAATTAAATATACGTTATTTTTCAAAACCACTTAGGGGCATATTTACTCGAAATATGAATATATTTATTCATTTTCCCTGCATTATAGGAACCATTCATTAATTTATAACTTAAACATTGTATTTGTTTATTGGGGGCACAGGGTTTTTAATTAAAGGTTCTGCTGAGAGATTGAGAGTTGAGAAGCGAGAGAGATTGAGATTGAGATTAAGAGTTGAGACGCGAGAGAGATCGAAAGGTTGCCTAGAGCGTCCACTGTTGGCATCGTGCTTGTTGCCATCGATTGCCGCTTGTTATTTGTCTTCCTCGTCTTCAGGTAAGTTCTATGTCTTTTTTCATCTATACACACCATTAATGAATTGAGACTAGTTCAAAACTTGATTTTTGTTGGTTGAACATGTGATTTCGATTAATTAGCAATACAAGTAGGGTGAGATTTATTGAAGATATACTATTTTAAAAAAATTGTTTGATACTAAGATTTGAGGTCTATGAATGAAAATGAGAGAGTACTAGAAAAAGAATAAACAATTAAAAGCAGTGAAAGTTTGAAATTGTGGATAGTTTTATGTATCGAGGGCAATGAAAGGTGAAATTTTGATAAAAAATGTTTTTTACAACTAACAGTTATACAAAAATGTTTAGAAAGTTTGATATACCTATTTAATATAATACACAATTTTAGTCTATTTACTTTAACTCTATGAGTTATATTAATTTTATTTGATTCTTTTGTTTAGCTATTGCTAGAGTTGTTTTGAGTTGTGGTATGCAACTTTTTGGTTTTTTCAGTCTAGTTAGTATTACACTATCAAATACTATCATTTCAATTTTTGAGAATCTAGGGAGTTTTAAAACTAGTTGTCATTTCGCAAACTGTTTCTCTACGAGATGCTGCCTTATTTTTATTGTGTTATTCCTCTTTGGCTACATTGTTTTGTATCCTATCTTCCCTTTTTTTGTGATATACTTATAGACTAATGAATTAACTGGGAACGTGTTATTTTTTCATGTCAAGTCCCATGTTTCACTTATAATTTTGACAATTGAAACTAGTTAAATTTGGTTAGATAGCTCCATTTGTTGAATTAGGTAGTTGTAGGAGTATAGTGATACATTCTTGTATATCTCTCTAAAATAGAAGTTTGTTGAGATTACTTTAAAATACTATATGTTAAGTAGATATTATAATAAGGAAAATAATGTGAGATATGTTTCCTTGCATAACAAAACTTTTATGGTTGCGAAGAACTACATCTTTTGTACGCAGGTTATACAACTTTATAATTGTTGTAGTTGCATGCCCTGCTGCATTTGATCATGCTCGCAATTACCTTAATTAAGTGTAACATGTAGGAAGTTTAATTTCTTGTTCCAGTAACACTCTTCCGCTCTGTTTGGACAAATTCTTTGTATCATGAATTGCAGAATGTAAGTTTGAAAGAGTGTCTTATGGTGGTATCTACATATCTAGTTGGACAAGATATACTACCTATTTGTGCTATGTTGGTATCTATAGATAGGTGGACAATAAATAACTCCCTCCATGTCAATTTGTTTATCTTGCTTAGATCTGTTTTAAAAAATAATGCCTTTCTTTATTCAATCACTCTTTACACCCAATATCGTACACGGTATATTTAAGACCATGAAATTCAAAAGGAATTTTAGTACATTACACATATTTAGTTCATCACCACAAGATTCAAAAGAATTCTTATTTGTGTCCTTGCGTAACAAAACTCTTAAGTTTGTGAAGAACTATATCTATTTTTATGCAGTTTATACAACTTTATAATTGTTGTTGTTGTGGTCTGTGAATTTTTTAAAAATAATGAAATACTATTGCATACTAATTTTCTTTGAGCTCTTTATTAACTCACTAACTGAAAGGGATCTTAAGTAAATCTAAGTGTGTTCTTCTCTATCTGAGACAACATTATTGTTGTTGTTGCCCACTTAGTCACTTATATGATGTTCTTTTATAAGCTAAAACGGTATACTCTTATCATTTTACCCAATTTATATTTGTATGAATTTCTTTCTGTGTGGAAGATAAGGTCATGTAGAGTGCTGACGAATGATCCATTTACTTTCTTAAATGTTTTTTGGATTATTCTATTCAAATATTATCGTGGTCACCCCTTATTATATTCTCATTATATATTATGAGAGTGATTCTATGTTTTCTGTTATTAACAGGGAGAATAATGTTAAACAATCACAAATGACGTGATTAAGGAGGAATGCGAAGACACTCATATGTTGCTTTTTAAATTTTATGTAAGTGCATAAAATATACAATAGCGTATTGTATAGTAGGAGTATATTTAACTGGCTTTTTAGTGGTAGAACTGTTTAAAATATTCGAGATGTGGTGTATTTTGTTGTGTTCTCTGTAATGATATTGGTTGTTTTGCTATTGATATGAAATTGAATCAATATAAATATATATTTATTTATTTATTGTTGAAAAAATTGGTATTAGTGGGGACTAATGTTGCTACTAAATTAAGGGTGGTAGCGACAATAGTTGACGCTGGAGGTACAATGATTTGTGGCGACTTATTTTGACACTAAATCTAAGGCTTTTGTAGCGACAAGGGTTGTTGCTGAAGGTTTAATCGTTATTGTGGCAAAAGAGCTCGCCACTAAAGGTCATACTATAGTGGCGACCAGACCAAATACCTATTTTGCGGTGGCATATTTTGTTACCTTTTGGTGGCGACAATAGTTGCCACAAATAAGGGTATTAAGTGGCGATATCATCACAAATAACATTTAGTTATGGAAGTACTTGCCACGACGCTAATCTCGCCACTGATAATCTTTAGTGGCGACTTACTAGCTATCTATAGCGACATTTGCTGCCACTAAAAGTAGAGTTTCTTGTAGTGACCTAATGATTCGACTTTAAAATTAGCCTATCTCAGGTTTTAGCTCACCCAATGGCACCCCTTGGCCTGCCAAGGGAACTAGGCGACACGCCTAATGGACCCTTGGCTCGCCTAATTTTGCAGAATGCTCCATAATAGAGCCATTCAATTGGGCGATAAGGGGGACCTTTGGGCGATGCGCCAAGTGGGTTGGCAAGCCCCGACCTAGCTCGCCTAAAATTCCAGTAGCTGCCAAGGGGAGGTTGCCCACTAGGCGAGAGAGGTTCATTTGGCTGGTCACCAATGGACTTGGGCGAGGTTGTTACCCTATCGCCGAATGGTCCAAAGGAAAAATTGTTTTCCTTCATTCTTTCTTGGTAACTTAGGCCCTTTCCCTCTTCCTAAACTTGTACCCCTTTCTTTTTATCTCTAGTTTAATCTAAACATTTCCGGAATGTTACACTAGCCCTCACGTTTACCTCTAGGGTAGCCTACAAGATTCCGTAGTGACAAATACTATGTCTCAACTTGAAACTATTCTAGTCTAACATGCATGATTCATTTTAGGTAAGTAAGCCTTTAACCTAGAACCATTCTTTGTGACAGAACCTTTCATCTCCGTAACATATTAATGCCTAAGTGTGTATATGAAAATATCCTTTCAACAACACAACAATATATCATAATCATAGACACTTCACTCTCAAGGTGTTCATAAAGCATTTACATAGGTTCTATAAGAACATGTATAATCTCATATTTCTGTAGTTTAGGTCATGTGGGTAATGTCCTTCCATAATAACTCTACCTTATCATACAAGTTTCACTTCTTTAAAGACGTAACATACATAATTCATCATATTGGCTTTACTTTCAAAACCCTAGTAATTAACACTCATGACTACAAGCCTTACTCTCAAAGCTTTACTTCTCACAATTGTCATACATACCTAGATTACAAGGTATTTGAATCACATGCTTCATTCTTAAGTGAATCTACTCATAAATTATCATAAAGGTTCAACTTCAAGCCTTACTAGTCATGATCCATCATATATACTATAATCTAATTCAATTCATGACTACTTGCTTTTATTCTTGAACAATTACTATAGACATCATCATTTCTAGAAGGTCATCCCTAAGTCTTCAATTTCCCTCTATAAGGCACAAACCCACATTACTTCAATTTCATTAATTAATCGAGGGTTAGCCATGGAAAACATGTAATATCTTCATAATAACATAATTCAATACTAAATCAATCATAAACAAGTACTATACACACATTTGGAATCATACTCAACACTACCCACAGTATTGGAAGAAACCCTAACTAGAATTGGGGTTCATCTTCACAATTGTGGGAAATCTAGGGGAATTCATAGATGGAAGAATGCATGGATGAATAAGTTATCATATCTTGATTATAAATCCCTCACAAAGCTTGCAACAATGGAGGAATTTGACCTAGCTTAAACCCTTCTTCTTCTTCTTGAGTTTTCTAGAGAGAGAATTTCTTGGTGGGAATTGGGTTCTTTGGTGAATTGAAGATAATGATTTCGATCCATGTATTTGGGTTCTCTTATATTTATATATGTCATCTAATTACTAATAAATTGACACCACTTACTAACTAATTAGTTCTAGAACCTTCCCTTAACCCCTAATTTAAATAACTTAAGACCATCACTGCCCCAACCGACAAGACCCCAACCCATGGGACATGAGTGGACCCACGGTCTATGCTAGAAATCCATGGATGGGGTACTTGAACATGTTTTGAACCTCTTGACCCACGACCCCTCACCCACAGGGCATGGGTCACCCTACGAGGCCCTTGGGGCAGATTTTAGCGTGGTTTATTAGGGTCTTTCTCAAGGAACCTTGGTTGGTCTTTGGGGAGTTTTACCTTGATGTTTTAACCCTTAAATCACTCATACTAAGTACGGGAAGTCTTTTCTAGGACTCTAACCCTCACGTAAAAGTCTAGAACCCTCATTTAAGGCTCTGGTTTTGCCTACTAGTTTTCGGGTGTTACACAACCCTGGTTTCATTCACTTATCAATACCACCTTAGCATCAACACTTTGTTAATTGTAAATATGGATTTTGTTTAACAACATTGGTTACTTGAACTTTACAAATAAACCCAGTTTACATTCCACAATTACTCTCTTTAGGAAATAATAACAACATTTGGATAAACGGGACAGTGACATCATTTTTGTGAAGAAATTCTCTGTGGGATCGACCTCAACTCACATTGAGTTCTATAAATTGACTTTGATCGTTGATATTTATTAATTGAAATGTATGTTTGGACGTATCATCTAGCGATACCGACTTCCATCTCGTGGCTAGGTTCATAGTAGAGCGAGGAGTGAAGAGTTGGTGAGTCGTCATAGCATTCGATGATTTGACCACCATTTTCCTTTATGTCTTTCATTTTATGTTTTAGAACTATTGTATAGGCTGTGTCCCAAAGATATTCATGTATGATATGGTTTGATATAGTGTTATAGACTTCCGCTTCATTTTATGAACTTTGATATGATTGGAAAATGTTTTATATTTCCATACCATTTTCTATTATCTTATGTTATGAAAGCTAAGTGGCTTGTTTAAGGACCTCTCGGGGTCTTTTACACCATGTTACATATAGGGTTTACCCCTGAGTCGTCACAATAATTTTTCATGTGACCAAAACAATGCTATAGTTGCTCCAACTAAGAGGAATATTTGGGGGTTTAGCTAATGAAGACCGTCATCCACCTTACAATTTTGTGAATCTGTGACGGCCATTTTTCTTCAAAAATATCTCACAAGAGTCTATAAGGTTGAGGTTATTCCCATTCTCTTTTACGAGTGAAGCTACAAGATGGTAAGAGGATTTGGCAGAGGCCTTCTTGGAGAGATTCTTCCCCCCTTAGAAGATGGTGAAACTTAGGAAGCAAATCTAAAATTTCAAAATAATTGGAGGGGAACCTCTACATGAGACATGGTTGCGATTCTTCAAATTACTGTTGAATGTCCAACTCATGGTGTTCATGACAATTTTCTACTTCAATACTTATATTGTAGAATTGATTCAATAAACATAGGTGTAGCAGATGAACTTGCCGAATGTGGGTTGATATGAAAATCATATGAGGTAGCATCGTTGTTGCTTGATGACGTGACCAAAATGAACCGAGCATGGAATACTTGAGAAGACCAAGTGTCATTTCTACATTTAAGCATGAGTAAGGAAAAAATTGGGAAAGAGCAAGAGCGAGATTAAAGCATGGAAAAAATGATGACTCAAATCGATTTTGTTTTCCAAACATATCATGGGAGGTGAAATGAAATTAGTGAATACGGTTGGAACAAGTAGTGGGCAGTACTTGGAGGATGTCAAATTTGAGGCATTATACAATTAAGTAGTTCAATATTTAGGAAACCAAATGAGGGGTTCTGACCAAAACAACCAAAGACAAGGTGGGAACCAAGGTTGGAACAAGGATATAGATAGTGGTTGAAAAGATTGGGGAGATGGAAATTGGAGAGACATGGAGACTGAAAAGAATTGATATGTCCCTCCCTATGATCTTACATGACCAAAAGAACAAGTTGTTTCACAAGGAAACCAAACCGAGGAAATGTATACACGGATCTTCAAAAAAGTTGAAGGATCGAACAAAGTGTTAAATGAATGGAAAAATGACTTCTCCACTTTATATCAAACAGTAACCTCTCATTCGGTGTCTATCAAATAGTAAGTGACTCAAATGTTCCAGATATCCACCCATCTCAATAAAAGGAGAAAAGGAACATTTCCTTATGACACCGTCCCAAATTCTAAAAAGAAATGTTGAGAAATTGAGAAATATTTCGAGCTACGACATTATATAAGGTATGGAGGCAACCCAAGTCTTTACTTTTGTTTTGTTTCTTTCAATAATGTGTGCTGTGAGTTCAGGTTGAAAGGAAGTAAAAATGTTGTGAATAACACAATAGGCAACGACAAAACCATAACAATGATCCACCGAAGATATTGTGCGGACTCATTCTTCTCCGATGTTTAAGCTGGAAAATGTGAAAAAGTGTACTATCAACTTAGACAATATCAGCTCCAAATGATGATCCACCGAAGTATACTTTTTAGACTCCATCGAGTTCACCAAATCATCCTTCAGGTATGGTTTTTGTTCAGGCATCTTTAGTGAGCTTCAACTCCATTCGGCAATTCATCAAACGCACATGGAGACGTTAGTCATAATCATTAAATATTCCTGGTATAAAAAGGTTAAGGTCTTTTCATTTACAAGAAGAAAATCCTTTTTTATCTCTGAGATTCTTTTTTTCCCTTCGCTTCCAATATTATATTTTAGTGTTTGAATGTCCTTATGTGTGATTTTTGAGTACTTTGAGTATGTTGTCCTGCATGATTGGTCGACCGAAACCCTTATCTCCCTCATTTGCTAGTGTATATTTCTCCTTGATGTTGATGTTTGATTTCTATCTTATTATTTGAGCTTAATATTGTGTTGTGTATGGGTCAAAGGCCATTTGATGCATGTTGTTAGTTAATTTCATTTGGTAGTGCTATATTGTTTGTATTGAACTATGCCCATGAGTTATATTTTAGAACTTCTGTCTAAAAAATGATGATATTTAGTGTGTTGATTGATTGTTGAAATTTAATTTTAAATATTGATGGGTCTTGATTAAATTTTTTGTGGGCAAATATTGACCGCTAGTTCAAGGTCATGGGTAGGATAATTCTTCTCATAAATCTTATGTTTCCTTGAGGCATAGGAAATAACTTTTCCATTTTGCATAAGCAGACATCCTAGCCTAATTCTCAAGGCATCACAATAAACAACAAACCATTAGTCCCTTCCGGTAAGGTGAACACTAAAGTGGAAGTCAATCTATTCTTCAATTCCTGCAAACTCTTCTCACATTCTTCAGACCATATGAACTTAGACTTCTTTTGAGTCAAAGACTTCAAAGAAGAGGCAACCGAAGAGAACCCTTCAACAAATATTCTATAATAACTAGCTAAACCCAAGAAAATTCTGATATCTGAAGGGGATAGAGGTCTAGGAAAATTCTTGACCACATCTATGTTCTTAGGATCTACCTCATTAATACCCTTACTTAAAACAATATGGCCAAGAAAATTTACGGACCATAGCAAAAACTCACATTTGATAAACTTTACAAAGAGTTGTTGGTCCTTGAGAATTTGCAATACGATCCTCAAATGATTAATATTTTAATCCTCGCTTCTCGAAAATATAAATATATCATCAATGAACACAATCATAAACATGTGAATAAATTTTCTAAACACTCTATTCATCAAATCGATAAATGCCACCGGAGCATTAGTCAACCCAAATGACATTAAAAAAACACATAATGACCATACCGAGTTTGAAAAGATGTTTTCGGAATGTCATCTTCTTTAAACCTCAATTGGTGATAAACCGACCGAAGGTCAATCTTAGAGAAATTACTTGCTCCTTGAAGTTGGTCAAATAAATCATTTGTCCATGGAAAAGGATACTTATTCTTAATGATCACCTTTTTCAACTGCCGATAGTCAATATACATACTAAGAGAACCATCTTTCTTTCTAACATATAAAATTGGAGCACCCCATGGAGATATACTCAGTCTGATGAAACCCTTATCTAACAAATCTTTTAATTTCTCCTTTAATTCCTAAAGTTTTTCCCGATCCATACGATAAGGAGTAATAGTAATAGGTTGCGTATCGGGGAAAAGGTCAATACCGAAGTCTATTTTCGTTACAGGAGAAATATCATTTAAATCATTATTGAATACTTCTGGAAACTCATTAACAATTGTAACACCCCGAATTCAAAAAAGGGCAACATAGTAGTTTTGTAGAATTTACAAGTGCCAGCCACGAGGGCTACCCACGACCCATGGATAGTACCACGGACCCTAGGTGTGGTCTGTGGATGGACACCCAAAAAGGGGTTCAAATAGTTGGAACCATGGACCAAAACAATGGACCGTTGGTGGGACCACAGTCCGTGGTGGAGGGCCCATGGTCAAACCCCCAGAAGACCCCTCTCAATTTGAACGGCGGACCACTAGGATGGGCCGTAGGTCAGTCCACGGTCCGTTGACTAGGGTCCGTAGGTGGTGTTCAGCAAGTTAGGTTGAGGGGCTGTTGGGTCTTTTCTTAATTATTTTATCTCTATATTATGTCGTTTTACCCTTCACTAAGACCCCTATATAAGTGTTTTAACTCCAAAATTTCCCAATAGAAATCATTCTCTCAAAATCACCAAAAGAAATCAAGTTCTTCCTCTCAAAAATATTTCTCTCTCTAGAACTTGAAGAAGAAAAAAGGGTTCAAGCTAGGATTAATCTCAATTCTCCATTCCTCAAGTAACTTTGGGATTTGATAGTAACGTATGATAGTTTTCATCCATGGATTTCTTCCATTCATGGAGTCCGAAATACCTTTATCTTCAAAGTTAGTAATCCCCAATTGAGTTAGGGTTTTCTTCAATTGTCATGGGTTCTCTTCATTATTGATTTAGAAGATTGAATTATGATCTCTTATTCATGAATTGATGAAATACTATGTTCTTATGTTGATTCCCCTATGAACTGATGTAATCCCCATGTTTTCAAGTTATGGTGTGGGATTTTTGTCATAAAGAAAGAGTTTTATGAAATTAAGTATATATTGATATAGTTACATGAATTTATGATGAAATCCATATCTAACCCATGTTTTCTAAATGTTGATGATTGAAAGTGAGTTTTGAATCTTGAAAGGTAAATTATAGAATTATGCATGTTTTTATGAAGTTTATGCAAATGTTTTAAGTATGCTTTGTGAATAAAGTATCATTGATGATGTTGTTGATGTGTTACTGAAAGGTTTCTCACATAATAAAGAGTTCTAAGGTTGAAAAGTCTTCTCACCTATTTGAATCAAAGATTAGGAGCTATCCTAATAAAACTTATCTTGGATTGGTTATTGTATGATACATTTCCATGGATGATGACTTATCTTGGATTGGCAAGATGTTGTGCCTTTCAATGGATAATAAGAACTAGTAATAAATAACTATTTTGTGGGATTTATGCTTAGCACCAAGAGGATATTGAGATGGAATGTCTCCCGTTAGTAGAGGTTGTGTTTCTAGAAGCGTTCTCCTTTTTCCTTACCTATGTACCCCCATGACATGATTGTCTAGATAGGAATTAGATAGTGAATTCACCTAAGCTAGAAGTTATGATCCTTACCTTGGCAAGTAGGATAACCCTTTCTGGTGTGGGAGACACCGTGGGATCATGTTATAGCCACATGGTCTCTATGTCGGTTAAGGCTACTTCCCACATTAATAATGAACTAAGGTTACTTTAAGAAGTATCGCATATGTATTCAAAGGATTTAAAAGATTTTAGCTTGCATTGACCATGTTTTATGACTTATGTTTTTCTAACCCTTTTATATCATGTTTTAGCTTGGTAAATTGCATGTCATGAAATGTCCCTTTTTTTCATGATTTAAATGTTTTATGCATAGCTATCATACCTGGTACATTGTTTTGTACTAACGCATTTTGCCTACATTTACCCAAATGTAGGGTTTGACAGTCAGGTTTCTCAGTTTCGTGGCTAGTGGTTGATTCTGAGGTTCCTGAGCTTTGGTGAGTGATAACGCTCAACTACACCTCATCCAATTCTAGGTGTAGGCGATCCCAATCTAGTATAAACCCAACAAAGAGTTGGGGTCGATCCCATAGGGAGTGATACAAGCTAGAAGTCAATTACGAAGTTATAAATCAGTTCTAAGCTATTGTAGGAATATAAATTATTGAAATCATATAGGTAAATCAAATGGTCGACAACAAATGTCAAATGGTGGGTTAAACTTTGTTAATTAACAACTAAGAAAAACAACCAATTAATCAAATAGTTAAAGGATACTTAGGGATGTGATCGATTAAAGGCTAATTTCGCTCTATGGGTAATTACAATTTACTAACGATTGTTAAATCTTAGTGGGTAGGCTAGGTTATAGATGCAATTGCTTTCTCTTGAACAGCTACTATGATTGAAGCAAGTTCTATGATTTTAACGTTTCAAGCACACCTCACCAATTCTAGGTGTTTAACGATTATAAATCAGTATAAAACCCAACTAAATGAGTTGGGGTCGAATCCCACAGAGAGCGGTATTTGTTTTAAATTCAATTGGGAAGTATAAATGCAGTTGAATCAGTCATAGGAATAAAGATTATCAAATAAAGACATCATTCAAATCAAGGGATGACACGAATGTCAAATAGGGGGTTTTGGTTTTGATTATTAGCTAAAAGCAATCAGAAACTCTAGGAATTAACAATAATGAGATGTATTATTGGAGATGTGATTGATTATAGGCTAATATAGACATATGGGTACTTGCAACTATTAGTAAATAGTTAGATATTATGAACTATAAGGGAGGTAATTTTCTTCCGAACAATTACCCCGAATAAAGTGATTTCTCTCGAACATCAACAAGCATGCAAATTAAGAGCAGCCCACACCTTAATCCATTAACTCTTTCAAGATAAATATGTGGGATTGGGTTTAGGATTCACTCTCTTGAGCTGAACCCATGACAGCCCATGTAAGTTTGTGACGATTAAAAGTGAGGAAAAGTGAAGAGTTTGAAAGTTTAAACCTTTGGCCTTTTAAGAAACCATCTAGTTCTCTCCCATTCGGCGACATTAGTCATGATCCCCGACCTACCCGGCGAAATGCCAAGTGGTCACTTACCTCACCGAGTTTTACAAGATCCTCAGTTGATGAGGGGTTCCAAACGGCGGATTAGATCTGAATCGCCGACCTGATTGGCGATTCGCCAATAAATTCCTGGGCTCGTCGACTTTTTTAAACTCTAATGTAAAATTGTCTTGAGTCCAATGGCAGTCTGGGTCAGGGTCGCCGACCTGTTCGGCGATGTGTCGACTGGACCTTTTACTCGCCAATCTGCACTTTTCAACAATAGTAGGTATTGGGTTGTCATGGGCTCATCTCGAGAGAGTGAATCCTAAACCCTTTTCCACACATTCAGCTCGAGAGAGGGAATAGACTAAAGCATAGGTTGTTCTTAATTTCTACTTATTGGTGTTCGAGAGAAACCAACTTGATTCGGGGTAAATTGTTCGAGAGAAAGTTTATCCCCACTAAAGTACAACTTATTCACTAATTTACAGCAATTTACTAATAGTTACAATCACCGACCTATCTATATTAGCCTATAATCCAATCACATCCCAAGAAACCATCTCGTTACTTGTTAATTTGTGTTTTTTGTTGTTGTTGTAGCTGTTAGTTATAACCAAAACCCCCTTTTTGTTACTTGACACTTGTGTCACCCTAAATTTGAAGTATGCTTTTATTCGTAAATGTCTTTGCCTATGATTGACTTGAACATATTTGTACTTTGCTCTTGATTCTCAAACACATACCACTCCATGTGGGAACGATCCCAACCCAATTGTTTGGGTTATATACTGACTAACGATCGTTGAAACTTAGAACTGGATTAAGTGTCTTTGATAGTATTACTCATATCAAAATAACGCCGCTGCCGAGGAGTGGTGTTGGATGAGAATTTTTAGTTAAGTTGAATTTGTTCTTGTTAGTTGTAGTAGAATCTACTTATTTTTAGTTTTGGTTTGTGTGTTGCTGTTTTGAGAAAAGAATTAGATCAGATCTAATAACAATAGTGACCAAATGGACCACCCTCCTTTAAGAATGATTATCCTTAGGAATAACGTCCTAAGTTTCAAGCAAAGGATGGTGAGTCAATCCATGAGTTGTGGATGAGATTTAAATCACTATTGCTGCAGTGCCCAACTCATGGAATCTCAGATAACATGCTACTGGACTGCTTCTATAGATGTCTTGGTCCGGAAAGAGAGGAGTGGCTGACCAAATGTCTCTGGGGGTCTCACAGAACTACCCTATGCAATAGCAGCCCAGCTCCTTGATCACATGGCCAAGACCAACAAAGAGACTGAGAAGGACCAGATTTTGGGCACACTATTGACTCAGCTGGATCTAGTGGCCAAAAAGATCATGGAATTGGAAGCACCGGACAATAGAAAGACCGGTACATTCCCCCTCACGAGTGTATAAATCCCAAGGTGTACGAGGGTGGACAAATAGAGGAGATACCCTCACTCATTCTTCACTAAGTTGAAGAACACGACAAAGTGTTGAATGAGATAAAAGAGAATGTATCACTGCTGAATCAGATGACTGCTTCCCATTCCATATCAGTTCAGCTGCTAGAGGCCCAAATGGGTCATGTGTTGTTTCGTCTGTACCTCACAAATCAAGAGTGAATGGGGACGTCTTGCCACGACATTAATTAAGGCTCTTCTTAGGAGGCAACCCGAGATTTTATCGCTTTATTTTCATTTTTGTTTTAAGAATAATCGTGTGTTGATTTTGTATGTTGAAGTGTAGAAAGTGTGTGAAAAGTGCAGGTTGGCGAGACAAAAGTCCGGTCGGTGAATCACCGAAAAGATCGGTGTGCCCGACTTGAACCGTTGACTGACTGAAGAAACCCTAGAGGTTGAGTCTATATAACTCGGTGAGCCCAGGAGTTGTTTGGCAAATCACCGACCCGATCGACGATCGCAACTTAGATCGCCGTTTGGACCCCCACATTTATTGGAGGTCCAGTAAAACTCAGCGAGGTAAGTGCCCACTCAGCGTGTCACCGAGTGGGTCGGCAAGAAAGACTAATATCACCGAATAGGAGAGAACATGACGGTTTTTAAAGGCCAATGGTTTAAACTTTCAAACTCTTTCACTTCCCCTTACTTTTGAACTTCCCAAACTCACAACCGCACTTTAGTAGTCTATATTTTTGCATTTTTACTGTATTTGAGTCATTGATTGTGTGCTTGGAGTTGAAATCTTTTCCACCTAGCTTTTCAAATATAGATTATTAAGAATCTAAGTTGGTTTTCCAAACCCCGAATTCATTTTTAGCAATTTGTACTCATTTGCAAGTGATTTTAATCTTAGTGATGTGTGTTAGGACTCTCTGATCATAATTGTGTATGTTTGTGCCTTTGTTAATTTGAATATCATGCCTATTATGCTTGTATTGTTGAATTCTTGAGTTTTTCGTTCTTTAAAATTGATGGAAATTGTTGGGGTTGTGCTTGCATATTGTTGGATCTAATCGACCGAAGTCTAAGTAACCCACAATTGTGCGAAATGACCTATTTTGCCCAGTGGTGGAGTGGTTCTGAAGGGAAAAAGTCGTCAAATGGCAAAATTTGGCCAAACCGGGAGAAGTCTGAGTATCTCTTGAGCATGGGTGTAATGGGTCTTAGATTAATTGTAGTAGTGCATGTTTTGATTTTGTTTTTGGGGGCTGCGAGGTTAAATTTGAGAAGTTGGGTTGAAAGTAGGTACGTTGGGTCG
This sequence comes from Solanum gracilifrons, assembly GCA_029582605.1. Classification (NCBI taxonomy): domain Eukaryota; kingdom Viridiplantae; phylum Streptophyta; class Magnoliopsida; order Solanales; family Solanaceae; genus Solanum; species Solanum gracilifrons. The sequence continues at coordinate 110,561 of JAJOOH010000408.1, read as the reverse complement.
TTTGGCGAGCTGGGTCGAGCTTGCCGAACCACTCGGTGGTTCGCTGAAGTTCCCCTGATCACCTTTAATTTCATACTTTATCTTGAAAAAGGTTCTGTAACTTTCGGCGAGAAGCCTGAGTTCGCCGAGTACACTTGGTGACTTGCCGAATGTCTTTCTTGGTAGCCCTTTTTATGCGCCCCTGATCCTTAACTGTACTTTAACTTTCAGCGGGCTAAGCCATGCTCGCCAAATAATGTCGGCGATTCGCCAAAAGGCCTTTCCCATCGCCGACATGCCATTTTTCTGAGAACTTTCTGAGTCAATCCTTTCGGCGAGCCCAATCTGGCTCGCTAAAGTGATTCAGCGACTCGCCGACTGATTCAGCGAGTCTTTCTGCAACTCTTTTCTTCTGTTATTTTGCTTGTATTACTTTTAACTTTTCCTGATGTATTGCAGATATAGAAAGGACAAACATCGACATGCCACCCCGCAAAAGAGCACAAGGTATTGTGATAAATGAAAGGGGAGCAAACACTCCCAAAAGGGGAAGGCAAGAGCCTCCAAAGGGAGGCAAGGGAAAAGAAAAAAGGGCCATATCTGACGCTCCAGAGCATAACTCTGATAGTGAGGGTTCCCGTACAACATTCTCTAAGCCAGAGGAAGACCAACCCTTACAGTCCCGGCAGGCTGAGATCCGTGCTAGATCTCGCACTGACTCAGCTAGAGTCCTTTCAGCTTCCACCCCAACAGGTTCAGTGCCAGCTCTAGCACCTTTTGTGGCTCTAATGCCACCAGTAGTACCTCCTCCCAGGCTTCTCAAAAGGTTGAAAGGTGATGGATTGTGAACTATCCTCGACGAGACGTTATTATCTATAGAGGGCCTTCAGGGAAAATATTTTGGGGTGAGGGACACCCTTCACTTTCACCGATTTGAGTAGTTCACCAGGCCCCAAATGCCTCTACCTCCTCCCACCCATCAAAGATTACCCACGCGATGATCCTGAAGATGGATCACATCGCCCATTTGACTAATGTGAGAGCTACCAAATTAGAGGATGTTGTGCCATGGATGATTGAGGCTGCAACTTTAGATGCCCTTACACCCCTTCGGACTTCCATTAACACTCTCACTACGAGAGTTGAGGCTTGTTAGACCAAACAGGGGGAGACTTCCGAGGTTACGGCTTTGAAAGTCGAAGTAGTAGATCTAAGGAAGGATGTAGACTATCTAAAGTCTACTGACTTCACTTCACTTTTGGAGGCTACGGATGATGTGGATGCTCCTGAAACTTCAGAGATTCCTCCGGCTATCACCGGTTATTTACATAGGGGTGGCACAACAACTGATAAGTCAGAGGCAGAGACCGGCGAGGAGCAGATCAAGATGAGGGAGGAGAGCATATATAGAGATTTGCTAGATCATGAGAAGACGATTGTATAGTCGGTGATCCAGACATCGTGGATAGAGACGTCCATGGCAGCTCCTAGTAGACCCATGATACGCTCAAATTACACTTCCCTAAAGAAGCATAAGCACTCGTTATCGAGTAAAGAACCCAACTTGTAGGTTGGAGTCGATCCCACGAGGAAAATGGTCTAGACTTAACTTTAACCAACAATTATATTCTTTTAGTCAAATTACTTCCAGAAACAAGTACTTAAAGGGGGGATTTTGTGAAACAAATTGTAAGAATTCAGAAATTAATCAGTAAACAAAAGTCATTTTTGGTTGTTATCAAGATGAGAGAATCAACTAGGGTATATCTGTTCTCCACAGGCTTAATCTATCGATCAACAGTACGTTTCGTAGATCAATCTATGGGCCGTCAATGGCCATCGTGGTTCCACACTTGGTCAGATTTCCCTGATTGCCTTCCATGCCTTGCCTGCTGATCTACGACCACCATCTACGGAGCATCAATGGACCTACGGTCCGTAGATCACCTACGTAGATGTCCTTTTCTGCATTTCTTTTAGTTGTCTCTTTACTTCCGCGCCTGATTATCTTTCCTGCAAAATATGATAAAAACAAATAAGAACCAATACAAAAAGGCCCTAGCCACGTACTAGTAAGTGAAATGTATTAGAAATACCATAAACTCACAGTATATCAACACCCTCAACTTAAATTCGTGGTTTGTCCTCAAGCGACGCACTAAGACTCTAAACGACACTTGTAGAGAAGCAAGCATTTCAAGCACAAGCAATCACATGGCTCTCTAACCCACTCACTTTCCGTGTGCAACATTTGTTCTCTTAGACTCGACAAGCTAGTTCATGCGGATCAAACCATGACAACGATCGACCAACCAACACACAACATACACTATTTCACTATCACCAAAGTACCAACTTTTCGACAATGTAACTAGTTCCCTTACTTCAAACAAAATCCCTTTTATTTCACACAATGACTATGAATTTTGAGTACAAGGACTCATTCAACACTCACACTCAGAAATAACTTCAAGTATAGTTAGTGCTTAGTACCATAGTCTTGCCCTTATTTTCACTGCCTAGACTCTCCAAACTAGACTCTAGGATCACTATAGGACTTTCTTGGCTCGTAATGTAGGCTCAAGGTCAGGTGTGGTACATTTGGGTACTTCTTAGTGACTTTATCCCCTCCTAGGCATTATACTAGGCTTTCAACCTCTTTTTTTGACATCCTACCGTTTTACCTTCTTTCCGTTGATTTTCTTCAACCATGGATGTGACTTTAGACATTGTAGCTCTTTAAATATTTTTTTCTTTCAACTTTTTCTTGAATTTTATTCTTTTCTTTAGCTTTCAACAAGTCACATATTTTCCTCTTTTTTTTCAACATCAAACTCTTTTAATACCCATTTTTCTTTTGATTTCCTCTTTCATAGCCACCCTCAACTTATGGATTTTCCATAGGTTGAGGTGCACAATACCCGATGTCGGGTCAGGGCCAAGATTGAAGTTACTTTTTACATTAGCCACCCTTAACTTAGGCTTTTGGCCTAAGTCGAGGTGCACATGTCCAAGGAGGGATCGGGGCCAACATAATCGATTATGGGAAGTGGGTTTGGGGTTTAGAAAGAAATGGTCTACTTTTAGACTCAAAGTATTTGGATCAAAGGGAGCATTTATTTCATTTGGTTGGATCCTTCTTTTTGGCAATTTGTGGACTTATCAGAACAAGGGCCTATGATCACTTCCTAGCATCTAGAGTGAATTGTCTTAGCAGGACTAACCAGGCAAGTTCTAGTTTTGCACAAAAACTGTTTGAACAATCAACTATTCTCACACACTATTGGCACATAGTGTCATTATCAGATGATCAGATTACCCAGTTCAAGTTTTAGCTTAAGTCATGCCATTACCTTGATTCATTATCATGTCATGCTCAGAGCAAACATATTCAACTTATCTTAGCCTACAAATTCTAGCACACATCACAAAGTTTGAACGGGTATCACTTTTCATAAGACATCAAGCTTCAGTCTGTTTCATGCTTCTACACATACTATCCTAATACATGATGGTTCAATCGAAATTACACAGTCTCTTGAGGAAAAAGAACATATGAAGGAAAACCCCAAAGAGAGGATTTATGAGTTAGGTTACTCATACTCACCCTATCACTCACAATCCATTTACCCCACCCCCAACAAAAATAGATGTGATTGTCCCTAATGCATACAAAAATAGTAAAAGATAATGGATTGGGTAAAGCAAACCTGTGGCGCATTGAGCCGAAGAATCATCAACAAGTGGGTGGGTTCGGTTTCCCGGAGCCCGCTAGAACCACACTTGGGTCACCCTCAGTAGTGCCCACATCATCCATCATAGCACCCTCAGTAGTGCTCTCGATCACTCTAACCGCACCATCAGTGGTGCTCACAACATCCCTCACGACAGGCGGGACCTCTATAACTGGGGCAGAACTTGATGCCCCTGCAAAACTCGCATGCACCCTCTGTTGGCGCAACTCTTCATCTAAAATTGAAGCCTTCCTAGCCTTCTTCTCCTGCCTATGCTGTCTTTTTTGGTCCTTTTCCTCCTCAGTGCGACTAGAACGGTGCCTCTTACCTTTGGTATGTGTAGGCTCAGGCCCCTCCTCGACGGTCCCACTGAATAAAGCATCCAGCACCGTATCATCAGCCAACGTAGTAGGTGCAGCTTGAGGCTCAACTGTAGGGGTGGCAAGAATGGCATCAACGTCGCCCCGGAGACTGGCTAACTCGGACTGAAACGAGGATAGATCTATGGTCGGGGCTGGTCGCTCGAGGACTCACAATTCAAAGTCATGAGATGCTTATAAATGGCCAGGATCTTTCGGTCCATCATGCCCTCTATCCTTCGCTCCATTTTTTCCTCCGACTCGGCTATCAAATTTTGCATCCAAGGATGGATATGATGCAACAGTGTGGCCATCTGAGCCTCTAATTTATGTACTCTGGCCAACGGGACAACAACAACTCCTAATGGTGGTGTGGACCATGATGAGCTACAAGCCCTACTAGCGGTCTGGAAAGAGGAAGCCGGGATAGTATCGGTTTGATCCCGTATATTGGGGTCAACACCCTGTGCCTGCTTCACCGTGTCTGCAAGATCTACGCCCAAGGGAGGTACCTCAAACTGGGGCTATCTGCGAGGTGCCGCCACATCTGCCTCATCTCGAATGAGGCCTATATCCAAAGTCCATGTAGGGTTGGTCAACCTATCACAATGCTAGATCAGCGCTCCGAAGTCCCTATACAATTGGAAAATCAAACATGGAAATGGGTAAGTAGTGGAGGTCTTGAATGCCCTCTCGTGAATCTCTGCCAGCAGCATGCGGGCAAAGTTAATCTCCAATCTTGCTACCAATGCTGCAACCATGACCGCTCTGTCCCATGTGAGTTGGTTGTCAGCTTTTGTAGGCGACACCCTGTTACGCACCAACAACTAAAAGAACTTGGCCATAAAATTTAATGTGGCCTTTCGGATACCTAACCGTGATGTTGGGACCCACTCTACACGCTCGTCATCTGCAGTAATATACTTAGCCAACCATAGTATAACAGCCTCTTGCTACTCAGCATTCCTCTAGAAAGAGCCGCTCCGCACGATGTCCCATCTGTAATCAAACTCCGCTGTGTTTAGTGACCAATAGTGACCCGTGGTAGGACCACAGAGAAAGCGGTTGATGGTGGCATGTGATATGTCCACCGGACAACCACAGACCATAGTGGAAGTGAAAAGGTCCTGGGCTATGGGCTTTGACTGCTTGGAGATCGAACCACGGAGAGTGGCGGCATAGGAGGCATAGTATTCCCGTACAATCTCCTCACTATAAGTCCCTGGGTCTTGAGCCATCCAGTCACACTTGTGAAGGTTAAAAAGCTAGTGGATGTCAAGGACAGTGTGCAAGCTCCCTGTGAGGACTCTGCGCATCTCTGAAATAAGTCGGTTCATCTTCTCTTTGTCATTTTTCATCTTGGTATCCCTATAGATTTGCCAATTCCCGTCAACACACCATCTTTTTGGCTCGCCAGCTACTGGAGTAGGGTCCCGATTCCTTGGTACGGGTACTGACTCTGAGCTAGTGGCCTCATCAGATGAGGCTGTTTGTTCATTCTGGCCGGACCCTGTGGTTGACTTGGCATTGGACCCAGAAGCATGGGCAGACTTGGACCCTGAAGCATGGATAGATTCAGAGGCCAAAGCATGGGCAGATTCGGAGCCAGTCATAGACCCAGTAGCTGAAATGGAAGAAGCCCCAGTTGGTGACCCGATTAGTGTGTGCTCCTCATCATTTTGGAAGATAGTGACTACGTCGGGAATTGCCTTCCGGGGGTGCCCCTGGTGGTTAGGGGTGCTGTGAGAGAAGTCCTTGTGTTGGGAGGAACGTATGCTGGATCTTGTTCTGTGTCCGTGTCCTCATCAATTAACCTGAAGCTAGGAGCAACACATTTTGACTTCCCCTGTTTTGAGTAGGTGACTAGTTTCTTGGGTGCCATCGTACTTGAGGAAGCGATATTAGTGCCAAAATTAACTATAAACACAGTCGAAAAAAATTTAGAACTAAAAACGAACAGTAACAAAGACCCAAAAAAAATTCAGGCAGTGGCTATAGTGGTCATCCACAGAGGGGACCTATGGTCCGTAGACTGATCTACGGTCCGTGGAACCCTTCCGTGAATTAGAGGACCTACAATATTGGTTGCAGATGGAAACCACGGATGTACAAAACAGTCCGTAGATTGATCTACAAACCGTAGTCCACATCTGTGGTTTCACACTTGGTGAAATTTTCAAGTGCATCCACTAACGAACCTAATCTACGGTCCGTAGACGGGGTATCGTGGATGTGACCTGTGCCAGGTTTCAGCCATTCTTTATTTTCAAACCCACATCTTAGACCATTTTCAACAATATCCTAGTCTAACCATGCATTTCAACATTTAATCATGCTAGTTTGTCATTCTCAGGATTCCGATTAATCATTTTAACTAGTGTTTAAGACAAACTTTTGAAATCTAAGTCGAAACTTACATTTAGACTTATAAACACATACAACAAGGCAACACAATCACTATCTATCGTTCCAAGGGTATTGTAACTTCTAATTTTATCATGCAATTTCATCTAACAATTACCCAAGGTCAAGACCCAATCCCTGACTTTCTTTAATATATCAATGAATCGAAATTCAAAGTGAAGAGAAAGTCTATTACCTTACATCAATGGGAATGGGGTGATTGTGTGATGGAAGATTCATTCAAGGCCAAAAACCACCTCTTCGTTACTAACCCAAACACCGGACCCTTTTGTGGAGTATGGAATGAGTAGTATTTGGAATTGAAAGGAATCATGGGAATTATGGGGGAATGGAAGGGATGATTTTATGGGGGAGTTATGGAGTGATTTTGGGAAGTTATGAAACTGTTTGGGGGTAAATGGAGGGAAGTGGAATGATTTAAAATTGGGAGATTTTAAATAAGGGGTCGATCTACGGTCCGTAGACTGGGACCGTAGATCACTCTTACACTTGGAAAAGTTTAGGGACTTACCTGGGATCTACGGACACCATTCACGGTTCGTGGATGAATCGACGGACCGTCGGTGGGGTCCGCAGATCTCTGCACCAGACCATTTTCTGAAGAATTTTCATAGCATACCTACACATGTAGCAATGATTAGGCTGCACTTTATACATTTTCTGGACACTTTTTAGAAACGGACCCTATGCTAATTCTAGCCAACACTAATAAAAAACTAAAACATCTATCTAAATTAATATAGAGAATCAACTAAACACAGAAACTGCTAGATGGTAAACAAAAAAAAACTATCGTTGGCAAGATTGTACATCTTGGGTTGTCTCCCAAACAGTGCTTGATTTAACGTCGCGGCATGACGCAGACCTCTTGATTACTCAGACTTCATCAAGATGATAGGCCTCCACACCCTCTTGCACGCTTTCTGCGTTTCCCAAATAGATCTTGACCCTTTGTCCGTTAACTATGAACCTTGTTCCGTCACTGTTCTCAAGCTCAACCGCTCCATGGGGAAGCACTTTTGTGAGCAAAAATGGCCCGATCCATTTGGATTTGAGTTTGCTCGGAGACAAGCGCAACCTAAAGTTCAATAGAAGCACAAGGTCACCCACAACAAATTCCCGTTTTCAATTCTTTGATCATGATACCTCTTTATCTTCTCTTTGTACAAGGCTGAACTTTCATAAGCTTTTAAGTGAAACTCATCAAGCATATTCAAGTCATACATTCTTTGATTAGATGTGGCGCCCCAATCCAAATTTAGCTTCTGCATCGCCCACAAAACCTTATGCTCTAGCTCTACCGGTAAATGGCAAGATTTCCCATATACTAGTTGGTAAGGAGACATACCTATGGGAGTCTTGTATGTAGTGCGATAGGCCCACAGAGCGTCATCAAGCTTCCTTGACCAATCCTTTCTATTAGCATTCACAGTTTTCGCCAAAATCTGTTTGATCTCTCTGTTGGACACTTTAACTTTCCCACTAGTCTGCGGATGGTAAGGAGTGGCTACATTGTGGCGGACACCATATTTCTCAAGTAGCGCCTTGAACAACTTATTACAAAAGTGGGAACTTCCATTGCTGATAATCGCCCTCGGTGTACCAAATCTGGAGAAGATATTCTTTTTCAAGAATGCGGTGACACTTTTACCTTCATTGTTGGGGAGCGCACATGCTTCCACCCACTTCGATACATAATCAACCGCAACAAGAATATACTTCATCCCATGTGAACTCACAAATGGACCTATACTATCAATGCCCCATACATCGAACAACTCTATCACTAATATAGGATTCATACGAAGCTTTTGCCTCTTTGAAATCCCTCATTGTCTTTGACAACGATCACAAGACTTGGTGAAATCATGACCATCTTGGTGGATAGTAGGCCAGTAGTACCCACACTGCAAAATATTATGTGCAATTCGAATACCACTATGATGCCCACCAACAGGCGATGAATGACATGCTTCAAGTACACTCAATATTTCAACCTCGGGCACACATCGACGAATAATCCCATCAGCACAACTACGATATACGTAAGGCTCATCCCAAAATAATTTCTTCACATCATCTATAAACTTTCTACTTTGGTGAAAAGACAAATCCGGGGACACAATATCGCTCGCCAAATAATTAGCAAAGTTTGCGAACCAAGGAATCAGATCATGAGAAGTAGTCAATACCTGTTCATCTGGAAAAACATCATTAATTTCAGCCCCATCACCATTCTTTAACATAGCTTCTTCCTCCAATCTGGACAAGTTATCGACAACTTGATTTTCGATTCCATTTCTATCCTTTACCACAAAATTAAACTCTTGCATCAACAATACCTATCTAATCAGCCTCGGTTTTGCATCATTCTTCGCTATCAAATACCTTAATACCGAATGGTCAGTATGCACTATGACCTTAGTACCAAGCAGGTAGGATCAAAAAAATTTGAATGCGAAAATCACTGCAACAAGCTCTTGTTCAGTCACAGTATAATTCGTCTACGCCACATTTAGAGCTTTGTTAGCATAGTAAATAGGATAGAGAATTTTCTCTCACCTCTATCCTAATACTACACCTAGTGCCACTCTACTCACATCACACATTACCTCAGACGGTTGTCCCCAATCCGGTGATATAATGATAGGTGTAGTAACCAACTTTTCCTTCAACTCTCCAAATGCTCTCAGACAAGCATCATCAAAATCAAACTTATACTTCTTTTTGAGTAGTTTGCACAATGGATGTGCAATTTTAGAGAAATCTTTGATGAACCTCCAATAGAAACCTGCATGCACATGAAAACTTTGAACTCCTTTTACACGTGGTGGAAGCTTTTCAATTACTTCTACCTTTGCTCTATCAACCTCAATGCCCTTCTCAGAAATCCGATGACCCAGAACTATCCCTTCTTTCACCATAAAGTGGCACTTCTCCCAATTCAGCACCAGATTGCAATCTTCACACCTTTTCAGTACCTCAGCCAAATGATTCAGCATCGATCAAAAGAGTCACCTACCACAGAGAAATCATCCATAAATACCTCAATAGTGTCCTCCACCATATCAGAAAATATTGACATCATGCAACGCTGGAAGGTCGCTAGACCATTGCACAACGCAAAAGGCATCCGTTTGAAGGCGAAAGTGCCATAAGGCCAAGTGAAGGTGGTCTTCTCTTGGTCCTCTGGAGCTATAGAAATCCGATTGTATCCCGAATAACCATCACGAAAACAATACCAACCGTTACCAACAAATCTATCAAACATCTGATCCATAAATGCCATAGGGAAATGGTCATTTTCTGTCCAAGCGTTAGCTTCCGATAGTCCATGCAGACTCTCCATCCAGTCATCGGCCTTATCGGAACAAGCTTGTTTCTCTCATTAGGCACCAAAGTATGCCCACCTTTCTTGGGCACACATTGAACAGGGCATACCCAACTACTATATGCAATGGGATAGATAACTCCAGCATCCAACCACTTGATGATCTATTTTTTAACTAGTTCTTGCATAGGTGGATTTAATCTTCTTTGGTGCTCAATACTAGGTTTGTAATATGACATAAGTTGGATTTTGTGGGAACAAATACCAAGAGGAATCCCAATAATATCCGCAATATTCCACCCAATAGCTCGCTTGAACCTCTTTAACACAGTTACCAAGCACTCTACTTGTCTCGCATTTAGATCTGCCGCAATGATGATTGGCAAACTGTTATCTCTACCCAAGAATACATACCTCAAATGTGTAGGTAGAGCCTTAAGCTCCAATTTTGGTGGCTCCACAATAGATGGTCTCGCTGGTGGAGACTCACGATTCTTCATGTCTAATTCATACTTCTTTTGTTTTGACCGATATTCACACCTATCTAGTGCAACTATCAACTCATCGTACTCTTCAATACCATTACTATCGAAATTCATCATAACTGCTGCTAGTGCCTGAACACCAAGTCGCTCTTCAATTTGCACTTATGTTCCACTCTCAACTCTGTAAGTTATAACAGATACCGTTTGAAGCTCACCACTCCGCTTCATGGACCTACAAATATTGAAAGTTGCTTCTTCATTGTTCAGTCTGAACTTTATCTGTCCCTTCTCCATATCAACTAATGAATGACCTGTGGCAAGGAATGGTCTCCCAAGGATGATGGGAACATCAAAATCAACCTCACAGTCAAGAACCACAAAATCCGCTGGAAAGGTGAACGACTCCACTTTTACTAGCACATCATTGAGTACACCAATGGTCCTTTTCACGGTTTGATCGGCCATAAGTAGCTGCATCGTAGTAGGCTTTGGATCCCCTAGACCCAACTTCTTATAAATAGACAATGGCATGAGGTTGATGCTAGCACCAAGATTACACAATGCCTTAGCAAAGTGTCACAATGCAATAGTACATGGGATCGTGAAAGCACCAGGGTCTTCCTTCTTCTGCAAAAGATATCTTGTAGCAATAGCACTACAATGTTGCAATCTATCATCATCTTCAAAACTCACTGACCTTTTCTTTGTCACTATATCTTTCATAAACTTCGCATACCCAGGCATTTTCTCCAAAGCCTCTATCAAAGGAACATTGATGGAAAGCTGCTTCAACATAGTAATAAACCTGCGATATTTATCATATTTAGTCTTCTTCACTAACCTCTATAGAAAAAGGTGGTGGAGGTCTAGGTATATGGACCACTTTCTGAGATATCTCCGCTTCTTTCTCTTTCGCATTCTCAGACTCTTCCCTAACCTCTACCACATCATCTTCTTTTCTAATCTCAACATCCACCACAGACGGCATAGGTGGATCTATGGTTTGCTTACCCCCTTGAGTAGTAACTTCCATACAATGACCATCATTCTTTGGATTTTTGATGGTGTTGCTAGGAAGAGTGCCAGGTTGACGTGGGTTCACTGTAGTAGCTAATTGAGTCATCTGCTGTTGTAGATTCTTTATTGATACTGCATGGGCATCAACCTTTTGACAAATACCAGACAAGTCGTTTCTCATCTCCTTCGCATTCTCATTAATTGCATCAAACCTTCACATCATGTTATGCATCATATCTTCAATACGCGCCATATTGCCTCTAGCTTCCCTAGTACCAGATTCTCGATTTTGAGAAGGAACATAGGGTCCAACCCGATCGTTTCTGTTGCCATAGTTGTTCTAGTTGTAGTTGTTGTCTCGATTGAAATTCCCATCCCGGACATATTGACCCTCTCGGTTGTAGTTTCCATAGTTCCGGCCTTGGTTTCCTTGACCCTGACACCAATTTTCCGTGTTGGGTCCTTGGGCGTCTAGTCGAAATCCCCCATCTGATCATTCACCGCATAAGCATCCACTTCATAGTAACACTCTTCAACTGGTGGTGGCGTTCTAGTCAAGTAATTCAAAGAATTTACCTTCTCTACACCTCCGCTCACATGCTTCAATGCCACCCCCAACTCAGTCCTCATCTGAGCCATCTCCTCACGAATATCCTTTGCAAACTGGTTGTTCGTAGCATGAACGGCAAATGTGTTTCTCCCAGTATCCGACCTCCTAGTGCTCCTTGCTTTGTTTTTGCGAGAGATCTTCTCCAATTTTTCTGTAATATGCGCATATGTGCACTCACCATATGATCCTCCAGCAATAGTATAAAGCACTGCTTTATTGTTGTCATCCTGACCTCGATAGAAATATTCCTTCAACGACTCATCATCAATACGGTGATTCGAAACACCTCTTACAAATGCAGTGAATCTGTCCCAAGAGCTACTCACAGACACTCCAGGTAATGCTATAAAATTATTGACCCTATCTTTGTGATTGAGCTTCTTGGACACTGGATAATATCTTGCTAAGAACACATCATTTAGTTGTTCACATGTATATATTGAGTTATAAGGAAGCTCAGTGAACCATACAACAACATCGCATGTCAGTGATAGAGGGAACACTCGCAACCCGATGACATCCATTTCCAAGTCTGGTCGACCCACACAGCTCTTGCAAACCACCCTTAGCTTAGCTATGCGAGCATGTGGGTCATTCGATGGCAAACCCGAGAATAAGCCCCTCGCTGTAAGTATCTGCATCAAGCTACTGGTCACTACAAATGTGTACCCCAGAAGTAAAGGAGGTAGGACAAGAGGTCCATCTGAGTCAGCAATGTTTACGTTGCCCCTATAGTTGTCATGCAGTCATGGGCCTGGTGGGCCATGCACCCTCACTGCAGCTCCCAATTGATTTTCAGCTAGAACCTGGTTTTCTCCCCCAACCACTCTTAGGGGTTGCAACTCAACTTCATCACCTAGGTTGTCTCATATAGGATTAACTTGAACTCCTTGATTGTTCATTCTTCGCAAAGTTCGGTTCAACTCTGGATCGTAAGGAGTAAGTGGTTCACCTTGGCTCCGTTTGCTTGGCATACACTGGAGTCAGAACCTGAGAGAGACAAAAGCAAAAAGAAAAGTAAAATTAGGAAATATTTGACAAAAGTTCAATAATGTAGTTAAAATTAATCTAAAAACCAAATTCCCCGGCAGCGGCGCCATTCTTGATAACGTTCAAATATACCTCTTGAAAAGAAATATAGACGATCGCATGCAATATATTTACCCAACAATGAGTCAGGGTCGATCCCACAGAGAATATGGAAGAATATTGTCAATACCAAATATTTAACTCGATAGTCGTTATATAAAAATGGGGTGGGGGGGTTTAAATTGAAATAAAATAAAAACACTAAAAAGATAGCCTTCAACTAAGTATTTATTTGTATTCAGATTTTTAAAAGTAACTAGGAATGTTTTTCCCATAAGCTCATAACGCGGTAATCCCAATAATAGTAATCTTTTTCTAGTGTATTACAAGCAAAGTGATAAGTTAGGTATCTCTAATTCCTTGGTCCGGCAACTAGAGAATTTCACCACGCACCTTGGTCCAGCTATGTGTGTATAATTTACTAACCCTTACCTTTACCTCATATTAGACATCACATCGATGTTTGGCTTAGTTATTACTTCACACCAATCAAAACTAGATTATTAGATAGTATCACACTAAATCTATGTTGATAATTCTTTTCTTATTGATACCCCCTTGGTCCGACAAGTAGCAACAAGGTGAGTTCTAACGCTGCGCACCGTTAAAAAGACTTCTAGCCAAAAGAATTATCTCAAAAACACAATCAAAATTTATTAAAATAATATATTTCTATATATGGTGCAAAGATGAACGCCAATTCAATTTGAATTAGGCTTATGACTAGCATGTGTCAGCAGCGAAGGCCATCTAATTATTTGGAAGGCGGCGGCAACAAAATATTCCAGAAACAACAAATAAGTTACGAAAATCAATTCCTTCCGGGTTTTGATTCCCTAATTTGTTTGGACTCAATTATTTTATTTCGGGTTTCCTACATATATAAATTGCGAATAGAAATAATTATTTTGGGAAGGCAAGAACCAAGATACAGGACACAATATAAGTTTTCTTCTAGCTTGCGAACTTTGATATGCTCAAATTACACTTCCCTAAATAAGCATAAGCGATCGTTATCGAGTAAAGAACCCAACTTGTAGGTTGGGGTCAATCCCACAATGAAAATGGTCTAGACTTAACTTTAACCAACAATTATATTGGTTTAGTCAAATTACTTCCAGAAATAAGTAATTAAAGGGGGGGATTTTGTGAAATAAATTGTAAGAATTCAGTAATTAATCAGTAAGCAAAAGTCAATTTTGGTTGTTATCAAGATGAGAGAATGAACTAGGCTATATGTGTTCCCTACAGACTCAATCTACGGATCAACAGTACGGTCCATAGATCAATCAACAGACCGTCAAAGGCTACTGTGGTTCCACACTTGGTCAGATTTCCCTGATTTGACTTCCAAGCCTTGTCTGCTGATCTACAAACACCATCTATGGAGCGTCAATGGGCCTACAGTCCGTAGATCACCTCCGTAGATGTCTTTTTCTGTATTTCTTTTAGTTGTCTCTTTACTTCCGCGCCTGAACATCTTTCCTACAAAATATGATAAAAACACATAAAAACCAATACAAAAAGGTCCTAGACACACACAACTTGTAAGTGAAGTGTATTAGAAATACCGTAAACTCACGGTATATCAATCCACTACTTCTGAGAGGACTCCGGGTACTGAGACCCAGGTTTAGAGCACTACACTGGGCACTGATACCCTAACAGATGGAGCGACTGTTTAGAAAGGATCCCTTTTTACCTCCCTCTCTGTGTTATCTTTATTGACTTTTGGATATTTTATTGTTTGCATTTGATCACAGATAGCTTTTGTTTTGTGGTTGGGTGAGGCCTACCTTGTGTGACTGTTTTTTATGTATACATTGTTTTATTGAGCTTTATATTGTGGTTAGCACTATTTTTGTGGATGATTAAGCTTGTGGCTCCATGATTTAAACGTAAATAATTTTTGACCCTATCGAAAAAAAATTGTGTCGTGCCACCTCTTATTTATATTTGAATTTTGATGTTCTCTTGCAAATTTGAGTATCGGTCTTGATCAGTACCGATGACTTGAATACTGATCATAATCGAACAAAATGAATGTGTGGCTATGATGAGGCCAAAAGAAGTTGCATAGGCAATATGTGAACTTTTTGAATCTCGTTGTTACTAGTCGGTTATCGAATGAGTCTCTTATGATGAACATTGCACACAAGAAAAAGTGTGGAGTATTGTTTGACATTGGTGTCAATACCTTTTGTGATGAGCTTATCGTGAACCATGTATGATGACACCTAGAATTTGCCTTGTTTGCCCGGTTGACTAAGTGATGCAATCTCTTGAAATGATCTTAGGCAACTTTGAAGAGTGTGAAACCATTTGACATTATACCTCTTTTTGTGGCCTACCTTGTGAGTGTGTGAACTTCTCTTGAACGCCTTTTGAGCCTTACCCTTTTCTTGGAAGAAACTTGATGAAATTATGACCTTTCTTGATCCATTACCCTTAATCATCGTGACTTGTGGTTTGTGTGAATAGCCAACTTAGGCCAAAAGCCTAAGTTGGAGGTGTGGTGAAAAGAGAAAGTAAATCAAGAAGTACAAAGAAGTCCCCTTTGACCCATGGTTTTGAGAAAGATGGAAATCCTTTATACAAAAAAAAAAGATAAAAAGAAGAAGAATGAAAAAGAAAAACAATGAAAAAGTTGTGAAAATTCAAAAGAAAATGAGGTGTCTGGTAGTCCATGGAAAGTGAATAATAGGGTGACCTATAAATATATATGAGAATGATGAGGAGAAGGAAAGAAAGTGTTGTTCACACCACATTTCATGAGGATAGAAGTCACTGAGCCTAAATGACCATACCTTCACACTCAGCCTCGTTATAAGCCTTGAAATGACCTTTTTGATCTTGAGTGAGCTGAAACAAGTGTTGATTGGAAAATACAGGTAAACCTATGGGTGAAGTCATGCATGTGTTCATCTTTGTTAGTGTGAGTGTTGATTGTGATTTCGGAGCTACAAATTGTTCAACCATTGTGTGTGAATATGGAATCATTATTTGTGTGATGACATTTGAGTACCTTTGTTGAGCTTGAACTTGCATTTGAAGCAAGAATTGTGAACTTGAGAATCTTTGATAATGGGGAGTCACAACTTGAATCTTTGAGTGCACAATTAATCCTTGCATGATAAAGTTGAGTCTTTTTGTGTGCATTCATGATTGAGTCTTATGTAGCACTGCTTGAGACATCCTTTTTGAACTGTTGAACTTGAGTTTTACTTGAGGACAAGCAAAAGTTTAAGTTGGGGGTGTTGATGAATCCATGTTTTGAACTCATTTAGGGCTTTATTTGGATAGATTTTTTGTCCTCAAATGCTTGTTTTGTGCCAATAATTTATGTAAAACCCGTGATTTATAGGTGTTTGGATTGAGGAACAAATCATGCACAATAACTTGCAAAAAGCAACGAAGTGAGCTAAAGGAGCAAAGAAATGAAGGCCTGGTGATCGCCGAGTCTCTTTTGCGAGTCGCCGAATTGCCATTACCTCTCCAAAAGTTCTAGAGTGCTAATCCCTAAAGGTAAAAGTCAATTTTGCGATAGAAAGGAGAATTCAACGTGTCGTCGAGTGGTTTCGTGATGCAGTATTGGATCGCCAAAATTTACAGAACTAGAGGATGTTGAAGGCCAAAGCAGAAAGGTGATTAACTTGGTCAAAAAGCGGATCCCCAAGTTAATCGGGGAGCCCAAATTTACTGCGCTGAATGGTCTTTTGCACCATATTTTTGGCTACTAAATACATTTTCAAACATTAATTTGAGAACCTTTTATAATAATCTTAGTTTCAATTTTTAGAATTTGAGTTTTGAACTCTGAGTATTGAGACATAACTTTTCCTTAGCATTGAAGAATTGAAGTTTTCGATTTTTGAGAAATTGGAAGTGGGTCTTTCAGAATCATCAACTTGGACCTTTGTAAAGAGGAAATTAATCTTACCCAATTGATGGAAACACAATTTGGTAACAATTTCTATGTTTATATGATGTCTAGCTAAAACCCCAATTCTTGGGTGTGATTATGTGATTATGAGTTGATTTAGCTTGTGGGTAATGCTAATTGTTAGTTTAAACGATGTCGAAGAGTGATTTCAATCAGCAATTGTGGTTTAATTTAAAGGGTTGCAGTTGCAAATCCAACTCTACCTTCGAGTTTTTGGCCTGCTCGAGAGAGAGGTTTGAAAACCAAGATTATTGAATTGATGGCTTGTGGGTATTAGGTTGTCATGGGTTCAGCTCGAGAGACTGAATCCTAAACATTTTTCCACATATTCAACTCAAGAGACTGAATGGACTAAAGCGTAGGCTTTTCTTATTTGCATATTTGTTGGTGTTCGAGAGAAACAAACTCTATTCGGGGTAAATTGTTTGAGAGAAAGTTTATCCCCACTAAAGTCTAGCTTATTCACTGATTTACAGCTATTTACTAACAATTACAATCACCCATTTGTCTACATTAACCTATAATCCAATCACATCCCAAGAACCCATCTCATTACTTGTGAATTTGTGCTATTTGTTGTTGTTGTATCTGATAGTTGAAACCAAAACCTCATGTTATTTGACATTTGTGTCACCCTTAATTTGAATTATGTTTTTATTCGTAACTGTCTATTCCTATGATTGACTTCAACATATTCTTATTTTGCTCTTGAATCATAAACACGTACCACTCCTTGTGGGATTCAACCCCAACTCACTTAGTTGGGTTATTATACTGGCTAGAGATCGCTGACACTTAAAATTAGATGAAGTGTCCTTGAAATGTTATCAATCAGACGTATCCACTAGTGCAGCTCTCCTCCTGTCTGCCTCATCCCTCAGGTACTCTGCCTCGATCTGTAGAATGTCATTAGAGGAAGTGGGAGTCACCACCACATACATCATCTTATTCATAGAGACACGAGCCCGCCTACATAACTCAGTGATCAGCACTGGAAATGGAAAAGAAGTCTGAATCTGTTTGGCCCTCATGGCCATCTCTTGGTCAATAAGCGAACCCAAGTTATACTTCTAATGATCGATGATACAGCCCAAACACGCAGCCTTCAGATCCCAGAGAATCAACTCATTTTGCAAAGGTGTGATTATGCTGCTAATAAACGTGACCTAGTACCTGGAGGCCACGTTCATGTCATTTTTCTCAATCGGTACACCGACTTCAATATACCTCGGAGTCACATCTGAAATAATAGGTGCTAGCCAAACCCTCAAATAATCGAGGGTCTTCTTCTAGATCTTATCAAGGTAATAGTGTATGAAGTTCATAGTAGACCCGAACACCTCATTTATATCTAAGGTGTTGCATTTCACCTTCTTCTCCGAACTACCACAAAGTCAATTGGCTTTAAAGCTTTAGATTATTTCTTCCCTTTAGGTACCAACTCCCCGTATGCCGAATAAAATTCTCGGACCCAAGTATCAATGTAAGTGCATTGGTGTTTTGTGAAAATTTCAAATTTGTGGAACATTAAGGTGCTCCACACTTCTGGGTACCGGTCTACCAAACAATCGTTTTTCCTTTAGAATGGTCCTCAAACCCTCGGCCTTTAGTCTATTGAATTACCGAGGTTGAGGAGCATGAACTAGTGGGGCATGCATTGCTACTTGAGCTGCAGCTAGAGAAGGATGAGGCGTCAGAGGCACCATGATCCTAGACGGATCATTCATCGACTTGGAGTGAACCTCAACTATCCTAGCCTATAGGAGTTGGTCATCTTCCTACTCAGAGACGAAGGCCAGAGAACTACCCTCAGAGTGGACCTCACTCTCAGAAGTGGTGAGGTGAGTGGCATAGACACGCTCACTGTCGGAGCTCTCCTCCACTGCTTTGGGTTGTAGAGGGCCTTTGCCCTTTCCCTTTCCCCCTTTTGGAGGAAGTTTGGAAACCAGGGCCCAGGAGGCTGCAACCTCCTCCTTAATAATGATCCCTCTAGCTCTCTTTCGGGGGGTTGATTCCTTCCTACAACCTTGGGTCTAGCAATTTCTGCAAACCAAAACCACACACATTAGATGCAATTTGAAATAATATTCAAAGTTTGAAAACTACACAAAAAGATTCGCGGAACACCTTTGTCAAGCCAAGTCGGGATCGCCGAAAGTTCAAGAGTAAAATCTTTCAAAAGTAAGGATAGGTCTTACAGAACTCAAGCCTTAAACATTGATAATTAAAACGTGATCAAGGAGGATTTATACGAACCGTTGAACCACTTTACGAGCTCGACCCAGCTCGCCGAATAGTCTAACCTACCATTTTTCACCCCGACCTGAAAATTATAACCCGCAGCCCATAAAAACAAAATTAACCCACTATTCTATGCAATTGGGTTCAGTTCTATACTACACATGTCCATCGGGTACCATACTTCCCTTGATTTAGCAAAAAAGGACAATTGACGTGTTTTGCCATTAAGAATGATGTTAACAGATCTAACATTGGGAAAAATATGACAATCGACATAATTTGGGGTTACTCAGACTTCATCCACACTAAACCTACAACAACTTCAACACAACCCAATCAATTTAACATGCAAAAACACAGGAATTCACAATTTAAGGCCAATTAACATCAATTTAAATTAATACGAGAAAACAATAACGCCAGACACTCGACAAATCAAAATTATACGCAGAAAAGAACCACACAATGATCATGCATTTGATTTCACTAAAATGAAAAATGGGGTTTCAAAAACCAACCTTATATGCAGAGAATTCAAAAATCTAGGCTATCAACGAGTCAAAAAATCCTCCCTGAGTTATCAATCCCACACAAAATGTAACACCCCAAAAATTAGTAGGCTAAACTACAGCTTAACGTGAGGGTTAGAGTCATGGATGTGACTCCCCATACCTAAAAATAAAGGGTTTCATGTTAGAACGTCAAGGTAAGACCCCCAGGGACCAACCATATGTTTCTTGAGGAAGATCTTAGAAAAGTTGCCTTGGCAGTGACCTACGAGGGGACCTATGCCCGGTTGGTCCACCCACATCCTGTGGGTGAGGGTTCGTGGGTCAAGGTCCCAAAAACATGCCACAGATACCCACCCACGATTCACCAGCATGCCACATGTGTCCATCCACGGACTGTGGTCGTGGGGTCATGGGTTGTCACCTGTAAACTGTTTTGAGGAATCAGTTAAGGGAACTTTGGGGTTTTCAGGAATTAATTAAGTATTAAGTGACATCATTTTACCCTAGTTTAGACCACCTATATAATGACTTTATACCCTTAATTTAGTCATTCCAAATCATTATTTCTAAACCCCCAAAAGAAACCAAATTATCTCTCAAATATACTCTATCTAGAAAGAAGAAGAAGGGTCAAACAAGGTCACATTCCTCCAATCTTCCAAGATATTTGTGGGCTTTGTATCGAAGGTATGATAGCTTATTCATCCATGTATCCCTCTAGAATTCCCCCAATTTGATGAAGAATCCCCCGATTCAACTTAGGATTTCTTCAATGTTGTAGGTTATAATGTATGTTGATCCAATTTAGTGGATATTGAGTGTTTATGATAGAATCTGTAGTGAATCATGTTAGTATGATGAAATTACATGTTTTCTATGCCTAACCCTAGTCTAATTGATGAAATTAATGTAATGTGGGTTTATTCCTTAAGAAGAAAAATTGAGGATTTAGAGATAATCTTCTAGGGTTGATGATATGTGTAGTAATTTCTTGAGGTTAAAAGCATGTAGACATGAATTAAATTATATTAAAGTATATATGATAGATCATGATAAGTAATGCTTGAGATTTATCCTTTATAATGATATATGACGAGGATTGCTTGAGAATGAAGAATGTGACTAGAATGTCTTGTGATCTAGATGTTGGTGATGATTGTAAGAAGTAAAGCTTTGAGAGTAAGGCTTGTAGTGATGAATGTTGTCTATTAGGTCTTTGAAACTAAAGCTCATATGAGGAATTATGAATGCCAAGGCTTTGAGAGTGAAATGTCGATGATTATGATGTTGTTGTGGTGTTGTTGAAAGACTAGCCTCATATACACACTTATGCATGTATATGATATGATTTGAAAGGTTCTCTCACATAGAATGATTCTAGGTTGAAAGGCTTGCTCACCTAAAATGAATTAAAGCATGTTTAGTTATGTTAGCTTGGAGTTGTTTTATGAAATCCCTTAATCAATAGCTTGACTTGGTAAGACAAGACCATTTCATTTTAGCTTCAGTAGGATATCTCATGGTAGCCTTGGATTGAGAAATCATACCCTTCCTAAGGTTAGCTTGAACTTGTATCATAGAATGCTTTCATGGTAGCATGACTTGGTTAAGGTCAAACAATTTCATTGGTAGCTAGGATGGAGAAATAGTACCCTTCCTTGAATAGCTTGAACTTGCATGATAGTATGCTTTCCATGGTAGCTTGGTCTAGCCTAATATGGTGCTATTCCTTGGTAGCCTAGAAATGATAAATTCTAATCATTTATTTATGATGGCCTAAAGTGATACTTTGTATGGGTAAGATTATGGGGTATTATCCATGCATTGCATAAGTATTATTTGAAGCTACTTATGAAGTATTTCTCTTATATGTTGTATGGTTAGCTTGAATTGTTTTTATAGTTGCCTTCTTTGATAAGTTTGACTAAAGGTGAAGGTTCCCTTTGTCTATGAGAATTAAGGTAAGGATGAGATCCAAAGATGGTAAGTATGATTTTGATGGCCTAAAAGTGGTACTTAGTATGGGTGGGATTCGGGGGTCTCATCCATGCATTGCACAAGTATGCGTTGAGCTTACTTAAGAAGTAGTTCTCTTATGTTATGAAGATCTAAGGATTTACTATTCTTACGAACATGATGCATTCCTTTAATGGTAATATGCTACCTATCATATTTAGTACATTCTGTACTAACGCATACTCTTGCCTATATTCTTATCAAATGTAGGGTCCAGCGATATTGAGTTCCATCCCCGTGGCTACGTTCTTAGAATAGCAAGGATATAAGACTTGGCGAGTCCTCATAGCATCGAGGATTTGATCACCTTTCCTTCATGTCTTTCTTTTATGTTTAGAACTATTGTATGGGCTGTGTCCCAAGATTTAATCAAAGTTGTATTTAGATGGTTTGAGACAAGTATAATAGACTTCCACTTTACTTTATAAAAGACTTCGATTGTATGGAAAATGTTTTAAAATTTCTGCACTTTTCAATTATCTTATGTTATGATATGCTAAATGGCTTACATGAAGTCTTTCGATGTTCTATGTGCCATGTTACATCTAGGATGTACCCCTGGGTCATGGCAAACTTGGAATCAGAGCACAAGGTTTAGAATGGTTCTAGGATGTATCAAAACCACGTCTAGTAGAGTCTTGTTCATAAGTGTGAAGCGCGCCACATTCATGAATGGGAAACTATTAGATGATTAGGAAATCTGACTTCTTCACTTCTATAAGTCGTGTCATAGAGTTTAACTCTGTAAGGTATTTTTCCTAATTAGTGTCCGATGGTTTTCAGGATATGGCTAATACAATGGAAAATGCTAGGCGGAATGAGGAAGACAATGTGAATCAAGGAAGACAAATCTAGGGAGAAATAGAGGTCTAGAATGGATGATGATATGACCTTTCATGATGGGTTCGATGGACATGGTCGATCTAAGAATCGACAAAGGTTTTCCAGACAAGGTTCTTCTAATGCTTCTAATTATAAGGAAGAGAGGATGTCTAACCCCAAGTGACCCATAATTAGTAATGAGTCCCTATGGGCTACTTGTGCTAGATGTGGAAAGAGATATGAGGGTAGGTGTTTGGCAGATAAAGAGGGTTGCTTTAGTTGTGGTGAAAGTGGCCACAAGATGAGAGATTGTCGAAAGGCAAAGGCTATGAGAAGAGAGGGTAAGCAAGTTGCTCCTAGTGGTTCGGATTGGGATGCTCCAAAAAGAATAGGTTATATGATCTTCAAGATAGAGGTGAACAAAAGTGACTTTCGAATGTTGCTACCAGTATGTGTTTTATGCTTTATTAGATTTTGTATAGTTTATATTTTGTGACTTCATATGCTAGACGTCGATAATGTCTTTAGTATGTATGAGCTTCATTGTTGTTTTATGTTATTGATGGTAGAACCCTTGAGTTTTGGGTATATTGAAAGATTTGATGAATAGGGTGTTTAGAATATACCTTGACATGTTCAAGTAGTAGGCTCCTATAAATGGTAGTATTATAGTTCACCATAGTTTAGAATTATCATGTGTGATGGATGTGAAAGCTTAAGTGATAACTTGATCCGACCTTAGAATGGAAAGTATTGGTGCTTAGAAAAGTCCACCTAGGCTTACTCCCAAGGGGGAGATGGTGTGCCTAGATAGCAAGGTCATTGTGTGTTTATGTGTGGCCATGATTTCTTTATATGCATGTTCATAAAAAAGCTTAAGTCTTGATATAAATGACTTGTGTGAATTATTTTCCTCATGTTGTAGTGCATTGAGTAGAGTTGCCTATAGAACTTCATGAGATGAATAGATTAGCATGCCTTAGTTCTGATTTGAGAGATTCCTCCTTAAATGAATGCTTTTCAAGAGTAAATTGCATATGATCTCCATGATTGTGTTTTAGCATGATTTATCCCGGAGATGGTAGTTCCTCCTTGAACATGAGTAGATGTAGAATTTCATGCGTTTTGGGTTGTTTGATGTAGTCCCTACTTCCTTGTGTTGCATTGAATATTTTTAGCTTGGAGTTTAAGTTTTCCTCTATGGTTGTGTGCATTTAGATGTGTTGCATGCATGATGGGCTGCTAGTCTAAAGTTGTTTCCTTTAAGAGGTGTTTAGAATCGTCATTCGAGGATAAATGTTCCCAAGAAGGAGATATTGTAACACATTGGAAATTAGTAGGCTAAACTAGAGTTTAACGTGAGGGTTAGATTCATGGATGTAACTCCCCATACCTAAAAATAAAGGGTTTCGAGATATAACGTCATGGTACAACCCCCAAGGACCAACCATGGGTCCTTGAAGAAGACCCTAGAAAAGTTGCCTAGGTAGCGACCTATGAGGAGACCTATGCCCCGTTGGTCCACCCAAGACCCGTGGGTGAGGGGTCATGGGTTAGGGTCCCAGAAATAGGCCATAGATACGCACCCATGGTTCACCATCACACTACGTGAGTCCATCCACGAATCGTGGTCGTGGGGTCGTGGGTGGTCACCTGTAAACTGTTTTGAGGAATTAGGTAGGTGAACTTTGGGATTTTCCGGAATTAATTAAGTATTAAGTGACATTGTTTTACCCTAGTTTAAACCACCTATATAAAGACTTTAGACCCCTAATTTAGTCATTCCAAATCATTATTTCTAAATCCCCAAAAGAAACCCAATTCTCTCCCATATATTCTCTCTCTAGAAAGAAGAAGAAGAAGAAGGGTCAAGCTAGGTCAAATTCCTCCAATATTCTGAGCTTTGTAAGGACTTTGTATCCAAGGTATGATAGCTTATTCATCCATCCATGGAGCCCCATATGAATTCCCCCAATTTGATGAAGAATTCCCCAATTCAAGTTAAGGTTTCTTCAATGTTATGGGTTATGATGTATGTTGATCCAATTGAGTGGATATTGATTGTTTATGATAGAATTAGTAGTGAATCATGTTATTATGACGAAATTACATGTTTTATATCCCTAACCCTAGTCTAATTGATGAAATTGAAGTAATGTGCATTTATCCTTTAAGAAGGGAAATTGAGGATTTAGAGATAATCTTCTAGGGTTGTGTAACACCTCGGAAATTATTAGGTTGAACTAGAGCCTAAACGTGTGGGTTAACGTCAAGGGTTAAGGTCAAGGGCAAATGGTTTTGGGTGAAGGACATGGCTAGGGGACCAAGGCTCCCTAAAACTAGCTTAGCCACTGCCTACCATGACCACGAGGGTCTTCACGACCCATGGTGGAGACCACGAGTCGTGGTGCCACCTGTGGTTGGTGGTGCAGTGTGCCCCGAAAAGTGACCAATCCAAGGGTCCCCTTCAAGATCCACTTCACAGTTTGTGGTCATGACCACAGACCATGGAAAGGATCATGGGGTTGTCTTAGCCTCATGGGAGATGTGTCAAGTTGAAGAAGCTACTGGTAAAGGGACCACAGAAACCACCACGAGCCATGGTTCCCTTGAGAGATGGTATAGGTGCTCATGAATAACCCTTAGGCGTGCGGGAGGCAAGGCTTTAAAGCCTAGCCACTGCCTCCAGACCACGACCTTCACGACAACTCGTGGTCTTGACCACGGTTCGTGGGAGATCTCGTGGTCTTGACCACGGATTGTGGGAGGTCTCGTGGTCATGCCTCCAATTATTTTTGGCCAATACCACAAGCCATAGCCACTGCCCAAGGACAACGGGTAGGACCACGACTCGTGAGGCCCTCTCGTGGTGCATGGGAGTGGGTTGCCTAGTCGAGGGTCAAATGGTAATTTCCTAATTAATTAGTTATTTTATGGGGTCATTTTTAATTGTTTTAGTTCACATATATAAATGGTTTTAAGTCATTAAACACCCCATTCACTTCATTATTCCCAAACACCCAAAAGAGTTCATCTTCTCCAAAATTTCTCTCTCTAGAAGTTCCCAAAGAAGAAGAAGAAGAAGAAGAAGAAGAAGAAGAAGAAGTGGAGGCTAGGGCTTGAAGAAACAAGGTATTTCTTCCCAAATTTAGAGTAAAACTCCATTAAGATATGGTAGTATTCATCCTTGGTTAAGTTCCATCCAATGAGTCCCTTCAAAACTCTATTTCTCAAAGTTGAAATTCTCCAAAACCTAGGGTTTTCAATCTATGACATGGATTCACTTTCAAACCGATTTTAGTTTGTTTATTGTCTTATATTATAATAAATTTGATGAATTACTACTGCTTTTATGATGAATTACCTACGAATCCATGAATTCCCCTATTTTGTCAAATTGGATCTCAGAGTGTGGGTGATGATTGATATGGGCGGATTGTGATCAAATTATTCATGTAGTAGTTAATATAATTGAAATATGTGAATATCCATGTATGGAATAGTGATTCAGGATGTGAATCAAGAATTGTGTTCTAGGGTTCTTGACGGGCTATGAATGAAGAACATATACATGACTATGAGAATTATGCATGTGCCTTGTTGAAAAGCAAGGTTTCTATGTTTATTAAAGTAATGTGATCATGTCTAGAATGTAATTGTGTTATTATTGAAAGGTTATTCTCAATTATACACTTATGAATGATGATGATATTTGTGAATGGTTTCTTAAATGTAATATTATGTCTTGTATCGGTAGACCTAATGTTGGTAGCCCTTTCATGAGGAGTCTATGAATGAATGTAATGATAAATCTTGAATCGGTAGGCCTAATGGTGGTAGCCCATTCATGTGTGAAATGATAAACCTTGAATCGGTAGATCTAATGGTGGTGTCCCTTTCTTGAGGATTCAATGAGCTATCCTATTAATGTACCTTGAATCGGTAGCCTAATTATGGTGGCCCTTTCATATGTAATGTACTTTGGGTCGGTAGACATAATGTTGGTAGCCCTCTCAAGTAGCATAATGTTAATTAGAATTAACTACTCTATGAGAATGGAGGCTAAGTACCTAGTGGATATGGTAAGGTGGAAGCTCTCCCTACGTTAGGCTGGGTTTTAATGAACATCTTTGTTATCCTATAACTATGTGCCCACATAGGATTTTAGCTATTGGATCTACCTAAAAGCTAATTTATTTAGTTCTACCTTAGTCAAGTAGGACACCTTCTTTCGATGTGGGGTTATACGACACCGGATTCCATGGTTTACTCTCATATATATGTCGGTTAATGCTTATTCCCATCATGTGAGATGCGTGCTATGGTTACTTGGGAAGTTCTATGTAGTGTGGGTGGTAGTATGAGATGCCATTCATGCATTGCACGAATAGGTTTTGGAAGGAATATGGTGTGATTCTCCAATGTCTTAATGTCTAATGAATGAATGTGTTCTTAATGAACCTAATGAGAATGATGACTTAAATGCTTAATATAGTGATGTATGTTTTACTTGGATTGTATTTTGAGTTACTTTCCTTGTCGTGACTTATGAAATGTATGTGTTCATTATGTATGAGTATTTAGTAAAGATGAGTAATGAAGAATGGTAAGTTAATCTAAGGTAGCCTCAAAGTGGTACTTAGTAGAAATAGTATTATCGGATGCTATTCTTATATTACACAAGTATAGCTTAGGGGTACTTTAGGTGAAGGTTCTAATGTGATGAAATGATTTATATGTTGAATGTGAATGTATCTTATGCCTTTTATACTAAACTTCATGATGTTTCTCAAAATTGGCATATAGCATGGTTTTCGACCAAAATTTCCTTTTTCAGCATGGTTTTTGCATGGCTATCATACTTAGTACGTTTTTGTGTGCTAACCCATATTTCTTCTATTTTCTACAAAGTGTAGGTTCCGACATTTGAGTTGATTCCTTATAGTTCAAAGGGTTGGATTGAGTTCTTCCATAGCTTGTGGTATGTCCTCAAGGCTTTGAGGACAAGTGCTTTATTGTTGTTTCATTTCTTTCATTGTACTAGATACTCTTAGACTTTCTATTGTTAGGGCCGCGTCCCTACTTTTGATTCAAGATGCCTTTAGATGGCCATGTGAGACAAGTAGACTTCCACTGTTTTAAATGATGTTTTCGATTGTATGGATTTAAAGAAAAGTTTAAATTACACACTATTTCATATGTCTTATATTGTGATTGTTATGAGGCTTGTATGAGGCTCTTCGGAGTCTTGCACGCCGTGTCACGTCCGGGGAGTAGCCTCGTGTCGTGACAAATATGGTATCAGAGCACAAGATGTTGGGATGGTTTTTAGGATTGATATCTCACAACCCATGTTGAATAGAGTCTTGTTCATAGTGTGAAGCGCGCCACATTTATGAATGAGAGGCAATAAGACGTTACGAAACTTCACTTCTTTCATTACTCTTAAAGTTGTGCCTTAGATTTTTAACTCTATAAAGTCCCTTTTCCTAACCCTTCTCTTGTGTTTATAGGATATGAATACAAGAAGAGTGAATGCAAGAAGGATGGAAGAGGAGATTGTGAATGAGGGAGTTCCTCCCCAAAGTCCTAAAGGTAACCAAGTTCCGCAAGGCAATCAAGTTCTTATTGATCTTTCGGCTATGACAAATGAGAAAGTTAGGTCAGCTCTTTTAATTATGGCTCAAGCCGTAACTACTCAAACCCAAGCTATGACGGCCCAAGCCAATAGGGGTGTTGAGGCATATGCGAACCCTAATGTGAGCAATATGGCTTTTAGGTTGAGGGACTTTGTGAGGATGAACCCTCCGGTGTTTCTAGGTTCCAATGTGGGAGAGGATCCCTAAGAGTTTTTGGATGAGGTGTATAAGGTAGTTAATGTTATGGGGGTGACTTCTATAGAAAAAGTGGAACCAGCCGCTTATCAATTGAAGGATGTTGCCCAAGTTTGGTTCACTCAATGGAAGGGTAATAGGCCGGTAGGGGTGCATCTCATTGATTGGGAAATGTTTAAGAGAGCTTTCCTTGATAGGTTATTTCCCCATGAGAAGAGGGAAGTTAAGGTTGGGGAATTTATCAACCTTAGGCAAGGTAACATTAACATTCAAGAGTACTCTTTGAAATTTACCATATTGTCTAAGTATGCTCCATTTTTGGTGTCTAACCCAACGGATGAGATGAGTGGATTTGTGACGGGTGTGTCCAACCTAGTTGAGGAAGCGTGTCGTACGGCAATGCTCCATGATGACATGAACATCTGTAGGCTAATGGTTTATGCTCAATCAAGTGAGGAGTCCAAACTTGAGAGGAAGAATAGGGAGATGAAGAGAGTTAGGTCCGATGAGCAAGGTCAACCAAGGTTCAAAAAGAGAGCTCCAAACCAAGATTCTTCAAGCACTCCTAGGTTTAACTAAGAGAAAGGTAGTGGAACTCCATTTTCTAAACCTACTTGCACCAATTGTGGAAAGAGGCATTATGGGAAATGCCTAGCCGGTACAGGTGGGTGCTATGGTTGTGGAAAGGTTGATCATCAAGTGAAAGATTTCCCTACTCTTATGGCCAAAGAAAGAGAGGCCAAACAAGCTTCTCTTAATTGCCTGGATCCTAATGCTCCAAAGAATAATCATTTCTATGGACTTTGGGCTAGAGAGGACAAAGGAGCCCTTCCGGATGAAGGCAACGGTATGTTGATAGCTCTTTAAAGTTATAATTGTTATTTTTAGGTCCCTATGCTATTGTCTAATTTTTTATGATTAAACTTAGTATGGGTTATTCCCAAGAGGGAGATGGTATGTTTGGATTACGGTTGTTGAGAGTTCCGATATCCTTATCACTTTCTTCTATTCCTATTCAAGCTTGAGACCAAGAGTTCCTTATGGCTTGTATCATGTTTTGGAGTCATATGTGATTTATGTGTTTCCATGATCTCCTTATGTTATGCATGTTTTTGGTGAGTTTATGTTTAAATGATAAAATGAGTTTTCATAATTTATGTGTTCCTCATGTTGTTGTGCATTTAGTATGAGTTGTCTATATGCTTCATGAGTTAAATTATTGAACATGCTTAAGTGTAGTTTTGAGAGTCATTGAATAATGTGCTTAATGATGTTATAATGAGCATGATTTCAGTTGGAGAAGAAAATTCCTCCACTGAAATGAGAAATATTTAAGTTTCATGCATAATGAGTTTGTTGATGTATTTCCTACTTCCTTGTGTTGCATTGAGTTTATTGAAATGGAGATGATGTTTCCTCCTATGATTTGTGCATATTATTGATGTGTCATGCATGATGGGCTGCTAGTCTGTAGTCTCGAATTCCGTATGGTGTCTAATGTGTCATTCGAGGATGAATGTCCCCAAGAGGGAGATAATGTAATACCTCGGAAATTAGTAGGTTGAACTAAAGCTTAAAAGTGTAGGTTAACGTCAAGGTATAAGGTCAATGACCAAGGGTTTTGGGTGAAGGCCATGGCTAGGGGGCCAAGGCTGCCTAACCCTAGCCTAATCACTGCCTACCATGACAATGAGGGTTTTCACTACCCGTGGTGGCCACCACGAGTCGTGGTGCCACCCGTGGTTGGTCAAGCAGTGTTCCCCCAAAAGTGTCCAAGCCAACGCTACCCTCAAGAGCCATTTCACGGTTTGTGGTCATGACCACGGACCATAGGAAGGCTTGTGGGGTTGCCTTAGCCTCATGGGAGATGTGTCAAGTTGAAGGAGCTACTCGTCAAGGGACCACGGAAACCACTACGAGCCGTGGTGCCCTTGGCAGATGGTATAGGTACTCCTGAAGACCACTTAGGCTTGTGGGAGGCAAGGCTTTGAAGCCTAGCCACTGCCTCAAGACCACAACCTTCACCACGACTCGTGGTCTTAACTACGAATCATGGGAGGTCTCGTGGTCATGCATCCAATTACTTTTTGCCAAGACCCCAAGCCAAATCTATTGCCCAAGGACTACGGGCAGGACCACGACTCGTGAGGCCCGCTCGTGGTGCCTGGGAGTGGGCTGCCTAGTCGAGGGTCAAATGGTAATTTTCTAATTAATTAGTTATTTTATGGAGTCATTTTTAATTGCTTTAGTTAACATATATAAATGGTTTTAAGTCATTAAACACCCCATTTACTTCATTACTCTCAAACACCCGAAAAATTTCATCTTCTCCAAAATTTCTCTCTCTAAAAGTTCCCAAAGAAAAAGAAGAAGAAGTGGAGGTTAGGGCTTGAATAACCAAGGTGTTTCTTCTAAAATTTAGAGTAAAACTACATTAAGTTATGGTAGTATTCATTCTTGGTTAAGTTCCATCCAAGGAATCCCTTCAAAACTCTATTTCTCGAAGTTAAAATTCTCCAAATCCTAGGGTTTTCAATCTATGGAATGGAATCACTTTCAAAACGATTTTAATGTGTTTAATGTCTTATATTTTGATTAATTACTACTGTTTTTATGATGAATTACCTATGAATCAATGAATTCCCCTAATTTGTCAAATTGGATCTCAAAGTGTGGGTGATGATTGATGTGGCTGGATTGTAATCAAATTATGGAAGTAGTAGTTAATCTAATTGAAATATGTGAATATCCATTTATATAATAATGATGCAACATGTGAATCAATATTGTTATCTAAGGTTCTTGAAGGGCTATAAATGAAGAATATATACATGATTATGAGAATTATGCATGTGCCTTGTTGAAAAGCAAGGTTTCTATGTTTATGAAAGTAATGTGATCATGTCTAGAATGTAATTGTGTTATTATTGAAAGGTAATTCTCAATTATACACTTATGAATGATGATGTTATTTGTGAAAGGTTTCTTAAATGTAATTATATGTCTTGAATCGGTAGACCTAATGTTGGTAGCCCTTTCATGAGGAGTCTATGAATGAATGTAATGATAAATCTTGAATCAGTAGACCTAATGGTGGTAGCCCTTTCATGTGTGAAATGATGAACCTTAAATCGGTAGACCTAATGGTGGTGGCCCTTTCTTGAGGATTCAATGAGCTATCCTCATAATGTACCTTGAATCGGTAGACCTAATGGTGGTTGCCCTTTCTTGAGGATTCAATGAGCTATCCTCATAATGTACCTTGAATCGATAGACCTAATGGTGGTGGCCCTTTCATATGTAATGTACTTTGGGTCGGTAGACATAATGTTGGTAGCCCTCTCAAGTACAATAATGTTAATGTGAATGAACTACTCTATGGGAATGGAGGGTAAGTACCTAGTCGATATGGTAGATGGAAGCTCTCCCTACATTAGGTCGGGTTTTAATGAACATCTTTCTTGTCGCATAACTATGTGCCCACATAGGAGTTTAACTCGTGGATCCACCTAAAAGCTAATACATTTAGATCTACCTTAGGTAAGTTGGACACCTTCTTTTGGTGTGGGGTTATACGACACTGGATTCCATTATTTGCTCTCATGTCTATGTCGTTTAATGCTTATTACCAAGTCATCATGCATTTCACTAGTTGGCTTTGACAGTGCTATGGTAGGATTCTCCAGTGTCTTAATGTCTAATGAATGAATGTGATATTAGTGAAGCTAATGAGAATGATGACTTAAATTCTTAATGTAATGGTGCATGCTTTACTTGGATTTTAGTATGAGTTACTTTCCTTGTCATGACTTATGAAATGTATGTGTTCCTTATGTATGAGTATTGACTAAAGATGAGTAATGAAAAATGGTAAGTTCATCTAAGGTGGCCTCAAAATGGTACTTAGTAGGAATAGTATTATGGGATGTTATTCTTACATTGCGCGAGTATAGCTTAGGGGTAATTTAGGTGACGCTTCTAATGTGATGAAATGACTTATATGTTGAATGTGATTGTATCTTATCACTTTTATACTAAACTTCATGATGTTTCTCAAAATTGGTATATAGCATGGTTTTCGACCAAAATGTACTTATTAAGCATGGATTTTGCATGGCTATCATACTTGGTACATTTTTGTGTGCTAACCCATATTTCTTCTATTTTTCTACAAAGTGTAGGTTCCAGCATTTGAGTTGATTCCTTCTAGTTCAAAGGTCTTGGATTCAGTTTTTCCAAAGCTTGTGGTATGTCGGCATGGCTCCGAAGACTAGTGCTATATTGATGTTTCATGTCTTTTATCTTAATAGATAATCTTAGACTTTCTATTGTAAGGGTCGTGTCCCTACTTTTGATTCAATATGTCTTTAGATGGCCATGTGAGACAAGTAGACTTCCATTGTTTTAAATGCTTTTTTCGATTGTATGGATTTAAATAAAAGTTTTAAATTCCGCACTATTTCATATGTCTTATGTTATGAATGCTATGAGGCTTAGGAGTCTTGTACACGTGTCACGTTCGGGGAGTAGACTCGGGTCGTGACAGGTTGATGATATGTGTAGTAATTAATTGAGGGTAAAGCATGTAGACATGAATTGAATTATATTAAAGTATACATGATGGATCATTATTAGTAATGCTTGAGATTTAGCCTTTATGATGATAAATGACTAGAATTACTTGAGAATGAGGCATGTGACAAGAACCTCTTGTGATCTAGGTGTGTATGATGATTGTAAGAAGTAAAGCTTTGAGAGTAAGGCTTGTAGTGATGAATGTTGATTATTAGGTTTTTGAAAGTAAAGCTAATATGATGAATTGTGTATGCTAAGGCTTTGAGAGTGAAGTGTTTATGATTATGATGTTGTTGTAGTGTTTTTGAAAGGCTAGCCTCATGTACTCACCTATGCATGAATATGATATGATATGAAAGGTTCTCTCACATAGAATGATTCTACGTTGAAATTCTTGCTCAACTAACATAAATCAAAGCATATTTAGTTATGTTAGCTTGGAGTTGAGTTATGACATCCCTTCATGAATAGCTTGACTTGGTAAGACAAGACCATTTCATGGTAGCTTGAGTAGGAGATCTCATGGTAGCCTTGGATTGATAAATCATACCCTTCCTAAGGTTAGCTTGAACTAGTATCACAGAATGCTTGCATGGTAGAATAACTTGGTTAAGGCCAAACCATTTCATTGGTAGCTAGGATGGAGCAATAATACCCTTTCTTGAATAGCTTGGACTTTCATGATAGCATGCTTTCAATGGTATCTTGGTCTAGCCTAATATGGTGCTATTCATTTGTAGCCTAGAAATGATAAATTGTAATCATTTATGTGTGATAGCCTAAAGTGGTACTTACTATGGGTAAGATTATGGGGTCTTATCAATGCATTGCACAAGTATGACTTGAAGCTACTTCTGCAGTATTTCTCTTATATGTTGTATGGTTAGCTTTTTTTTTGCTATAGTTGCCTTCCTTGATATGTTTGACTAAAGGCGAAGGTTCCCTTTGTCTACGAGAATTAAGCTAAGGATGAGATACAAAGATGGCAAGTACGATTAAGATGGCCTAAAAGTGGTACATTGTATGGGTGGGATTATGGGTATCATCGATGCATTGCACAAGTATGCTTTGAGGTTACTTAAGAAGTAGTTCTGTTATTCTATGAAGATCTAAGTATTTACTATGCTTATGAACATGATGCACATTCAACACATGTTATTCAAACAACAATATTAAAAACTTAAACACTTGGGTGGCCTCCCAAGAAGCGACTTATTCAACATCATGGCACGACGTGGATACGCCTTTAAAGTTCATTTTTCAGGTTAGCCAAGGTTTCACTTGGTAGACCCCCTTTTGGCCTTCAGTTTAAATGAGATGAAATTTGACCCATTTGTGTTTCCATGTGTTTGGTGTACACCTAGTGAGAGGTAACAATTTGATTTAGTGTAGAGATGTCCTCTTTCATTTCTTTAAGAACTTTGTCCGACCCATCCACTT
Source organism: Solanum gracilifrons (assembly GCA_029582605.1). Classification (NCBI taxonomy): domain Eukaryota; kingdom Viridiplantae; phylum Streptophyta; class Magnoliopsida; order Solanales; family Solanaceae; genus Solanum; species Solanum gracilifrons. The sequence goes on along the minus strand of JAJOOH010000408.1, from coordinate 76,150 downwards.
TATTGAGAATGTGTGCAAGCATATCTTCAGTGTGAAAGTTCTTTGGCTCAACCCTTTGTTCTTTTGGATTTTGAAGCTCGTGGGAGGAAATATCTCTCCTTGTCACCGTCATGTTCCTTCCAATTAGTTCCACGATCACACTAGTCCCTGTCACGATCTCTCCAACCATAATCACGCTCTCTATTCCAACTTTGATTTCTGCCAAGGAGAGTTGATGCTATCTCAGAAGGTTGCTGCATAATACCTCCCAGAACAAATTGATCAGCCGGACCTTGTTCACCGAGTCTAGACTCCGGGAGAGGTATTGTAACAACATGTTAGTTGGCAGCCCATTAGCCGTACATTGAAGTAGCAACTTCTGAAATCTCAGCCACGTCTCATGGATTGGCTCACCTTCTAAACATTTAAACCCCTGAATATTGTCTCTCTCAATTCCATCATTTATGACGGAGCAAAAAACCTTATGTAGAATGCTTCAATAAGCTCATCCCAAGATGTAATAGAATCTCTCGGTATATCAGCCAACCATTTGGTCGCTACCCCCATCAAAGAGAAAGGGAACGACTCAAGATGGATTGACTATTGCAAAATGTCTTTGAATGAGAATGGACCACTATGTCCACAATGTTCCGAATATGATCATGGGGATCCTGATGAGCTAGCCCTCCGAATAGACCTTTCATTTGCAAGAGTTGTAACATTGTCCTAGTCACGTGGAAGACAACATTTCCCACAACCTAAGGAAAAAAATAGCACCTACACCATCCAATTGGACTGGTTCATTGACATTACTAAAATTTCCGATGTCATCTTGGTGGACAAGTTGGCTACCTTTACTTCCGTTCACACTCATTTCATCACCTGTTCACAAGAAACCACAAACAATACGAAACAAAGTAAATCGATTCAACTACAAACAAGATTATATCACAACTATACTTCAATAAGAGTATTCTAAACACCACTCCCCATCGTAGCACCATTTTTTGATAATGCTCAACTATACCTCATCCAATACTAGATGTAGGCGATTACAATGTAATATAAACCCAACAAAGAGTTGGGGTCGATCCCACGGCGAGTGGTACAATCTAGACTTCAATTATGAAGTTATAAATGTGTTCTAAACGATTGTAGGAATTGAAATTATCGAAATCATATAAGTAAATTAAAGGGTCGACAACAAATGTCAAATGAGGGTTTAAAGTTTATCAATTAACAACTACAAAAAACATGGGAGTAATCAAATAGATAATGGATACTTGGGGATGTGATCAATTAAAGGCTAATTTTGCTATATGGGTAATTATAATTTACTAACAATTGCTGAATCTTAGTGGGTAGGCTAGGTTATTTATGCAATATCCTTCTCTCGAAAAACTATTATGATTCAAGCGAGTTCTCTCGAAGCTCGTCAAACATAATAATATAAACAGACCAATACCTCAATTTATCTACTCTCTCGAGCTAGATAGGTAGGATCAAATTAAGTTTCACTCTCTCGAGCTTAACCCACAACAACCCAATCAATACAATCATCAATCGATAACTTTAGTTCCAAAACATTTTTCTCAAGCAAGCCCAAAACACTAAATTAGAACTACAATTGCAACTATAATTCATGGGTTAATACACAACAATCAATCAAACCCACTTCAAATCAACATTTAAACCAGTAAACAACAAAACCCATAAGATATTTAGAGCAAATAATCAAATGATCACACCCCCAAGAATAGGGGTTTCAGCCACACATCATAACAAGGAAGAAATCAATACCAATTACGTTCTCCATAATCTGGGTATTGCAATCCAAGACTTTACAATGATACAAAATGCTCAATATCAAAATCCCAACTCAGAATATACTAAAGAACTCCTAAAACTAAGGAAAGTAATGTTCAAACCCAAAGTTCCAAGTTCAACAATGGGAAAATTTACTCAAGATCTAACTGTTCTTCTTTGCACCGGTTTGAAATTCAATTTAAACGGTCTCAAATTAAGTCCGTCGGGGTCAATCAGCGGATTTAGTTGTGCATCATTGACTAGGTCAGCGATATGCCAAGTGAGGCATTTCCTTGTCATCTTTTTTTACCTCTTTAACCTCAGAATTTTGTGACTAAGCGATTAGGATCGAAGTCACCGATTAATTTGGCAGTCCACCAAGTGTCCATTTCCATTGCCAAGTTGGCTTTTACCCAGGGCTGGCAGTATGGAACTTTAGGCGAGCTAAAATTCCACTCGGCGAGCCACTAAGTGGTTTTGGCGATTCTCAACTTTTACTATCTTCAGCCTTTTCATCGTTTTTGCTCCTTTTGATCCTGTATTGTCCTTCTTTTACTATTTTGCCTTTATATTTGAAAATTAACATGAAAACATAAGTTTAGAGCACAAAATAGGCATCAAGGATACTAATACTTTGAATAACAAACCCTAAATGAGTTGAAATCCTAGACTCATCAGTGAGTCCTCATGCTTCGAGGATGGATTTTCATCGTTCTAGTTTCCTTATTGTATTTCAATTTTGGACATTAGGTATGATCTAGGCCTAAGTTTATTCTATTGTATTAGATGGATATTGAGACAAGTGTTTTTGACTTCCTCTTTTCTTCTATAAAACTATTGAACTTGAAATATTGTTTTACTACTATTGTTCTTTTTCCTATGTTATGAATGCTAAGTGTCTTGTATGGGATCTTTCGGAGTCCTATACATCATGTTACATCTATGGGGTACCCCTGGGTCGTGACAAACTTGGTAATCAGAGCACAAAGTTTAGAATTGTCCTTGGAAGTCTCATAAGCCACATCGAGTAGAGTCTCGTTCATTAGTGTGAAGTGCGCCACATTTATGAATGAGAGGCTACAAGATGATTAGGAAATTTCACTTCTTTCATTACTCTAAAGTCATGACATAGAGTTTAACTCTATAAGGTCTCTCTCATAATCCCTATCCGATGCTCTACAAGATATGGCTACTCGAAGAGCTTATGCTAGAAGGAATGTGAGAGAGAATGCCAAAAAAGAATCTCATTCCCAAGCTCCTCAAGTTTCGGTTGATCCTTTGGCCGAACAAGTGACTAATGCGGAGTTAAGGGCTACTTTTCAGGTGTTGGCTCAAGCCGTGATAGCCGAAGCGATAGGGAGGTTGTGGTTCCCCTGAACCCAAATGTGGGTACGACGGCATCTAGAGTGAGGTACTTCACTAGGATGAATCCTCCGGAGTTTCATGATTCTAAGGTTGAGGAAGATCTTCATCAAGAGTTCATTAATGAGGTCTATAAGGTTTTGATGATTTTGGGAGTGATGTCTGTGGAGAAGGCGGAGTTGGCCGCTTATCAACATAAAGTTGTGGCTCAAATATAGTTCAACCAATGGGAAGAGGGGAGACTGGAAGATGTGGGTTCTGATGATCGGGAGAAGTTCAAGGCTGCATTTCTTGATAGGTTCTTTCCCCTTGAGATGAGGGAAGCAAAGGTGCTTCAGATTATCAACCTTCGACAAGGGAGTACGAGTGTGAGGGAATATGCTCTAAATTTTACAAAATTGTCTGAATATGCTCCAATAATTGTTGTCGATTCAAGGCCAAGGATGAGTAAGTTCATTTTGGGTGTGTCCGAAATGGTGGTTAAAGTGTGTCGTACTACCATGCTCATTAATGACATGGACATCTCTCATATCATGGCTGATGCACAATAGATTGAAGAGGAGAAACTTAAGGAAAACTCTAGAGAGGTAAAGAGGGCTAAGACGTGTGATAGTAATTTCTCTCATGCAAGGGCCGATGGACATGGTCGTCCTTAATTTCGACAAAGGTTTTTCGGTCAAGGTTCCTCCAATGCTCCTCCTAAGTTCAACAAAGATAGGGTGTATAACCCTAAGACTCAAGGAGGTAATGTTAGTGGATCTTCATTGGCTATGTCTACTTGTAATAGGTGTGGAAAGAAGAATGAGGGTAAGTGCCTTGCCGGCACAGATGGTTTCTTCAGTTGTGGTAAGAGAGTTGTCATAAAGTGAGGGATTGTATGATGCTTACGATGAAAGAAAGAGAGGGCAAGCAAGCTAATCCTAGTGGTTCGGGTCCCAATGCTCCTAAGAAAGACCGATTCTACGCACTTCAGACTTGTGGTGAACAAGAGGGTGCTCCTGATGTGGTTGCCAGTATGTTGAATGTTTTCCAACCTAATGTTTATGCTTTACTTCATTCCGGTGCTACCTTGGATTTTGTGACGCGAAATGTGGCTATGGTTTTGATGTTCTTCCAGATGTGTTGTTAGATCATTTTTTTGTCTCTACTCGTATTGGTGATTCTATTGTGGCTAAGAGGGTCTATAGAAAGTGTTCCGTTTCCTTGTCCCATAGAGTTACTCTTGTTGACTTGGTAGAGATATGCTAGATTTTGATGTTCTCATTGGTATAGATTGTCTACAATCATGTTATGGTTCAATTGATTTTAGAACTCGTGTAGTCAAGTTTCAGTTCCCGAATGAGCCTATCCTACAGCGGAAAAGGAGAAATTCTTTGCCTAAGGGTCATTTTGTCGCTTGTCTTAAAGCTAGAAAGATGATTTCTAAGGGTTGCCTTTACCATCTAGTTAGGGTGAGGAATGTGGATTCTGAAACCCCTACTCTTAAGTCAATCCCTGTTGTTAATGATTTTTTGGAAGTGCTCCTAGATAACTTGCCCGGTATTCCTCCCGGATGCGGTCAAGAGTTTGCATAGACCTCTAACTACTTTGGATATTAGAAGTTTCTTGGGTTTGGCCAGTTATTATAGAAGGTTTATTGAGGAATTCTCTTTAATTGCCTCTCATTTGACGTTTTTGACTCAAAAAAAGGCTAAGCACATATGGTCCAAAGCGTGTGCGAAAAGTTTCTAAGAGTTAGAGGGTAGACTTACTTTCGCTCCGTTGTTGACTTTATCGGAATGGATTAATGGTTTTGTTGTTTATTGTGATGCCTAGATAATTGGGCTAGGGTGTGAACTTATGCAAAATGGGAAATTTATTGCCTAAACTTCAAGGCAACTTAAGATTCATGAGAAGAATTATCCTACCCATGACCTTGAACTAGTGGCGGTTGTTTTTGCGTTAAATATTTGGAGGCATTATTTGTATGGTGTTCATAAAGACGTGTTTACCGACCACAAGAGTTTGCAATATGTTTTTAATCAGAAAGATTTAAATCCTTGCCAAAGAAGGTGGCTTGAGTTATTGAAAGATTATGATATGAGTGTTCTTTGTCACCTGGGAAGCCAAATGTGGTGGGAGATTCTCTTAATTGGTTATCTATGGGTAGTGTTACTCATATTTAAGAAGGAAAGAAAGATTTGGTCCGAGATATTCATAGATTGGCCCGATTAGGTGTTCAGTTTGTGGACTCCACCAAGGGTGGCGTTGTGGTTAACAACGGCTCGGAATCATCTTTAGTGGTGAATGTGAAAGCCAAGAAAGGTCTTGATCCAATTTTGGTCGACTTAAAAGAAGCGGTGCTTAAGAAATCCGTTGAGGCTTTCTCCCATGGGGGAGATGGTGTACTTAGATATCAAGGTCGTTTGTGTGTTCCAAATGTTGAAGACTTGAGAAAACAAATCTTGTTAAAATTAAATAGTTTGTGGTATTCCATTCACTCGGGAGCCACCAAGATGTACCGTGATTTCTGGGAAGTCTATTGGTGGAATGGCATGAAGAAGGATATTGTGGAATTTGTGACTAAGTGTCCTAATTGTCAAAAGTGAAAGTTGAGCATCAGAAACCGGGAGGTTTATCCCAAGACATTAGTATTCCTACTTGGATGTGGGAAGTTGTGAATATGAACTTTATTGTTTGTTTGCCTCGCACCTAATGAAAACATGACTCAATTTGAGTTATAGTAGATCGGCTGACGAAATCGGCTTATTTTCTTCCCGTCAATGTTTCCTATTCGGCGGAGGACTATGCCAAGTTGTACTTGAGAGAAATGGTAAAGTTGCATGGAGTGCTTTTGTCCATTATCTCCGATCGTGGTACCCAATTCACTTCTCAGTTTTGGAAGTATTTCCAAAAGGGTATTGGTACTCGGGTTAAAATTAGTAGGACCTTTCATCCCCAAACCAATGGCCAAGTGGAGCGTACTATCCAAACATTAAATACATGTTCAGGGCTTGTGTGATTGATTTTAAGGGTAATTGGGATGACCATTTTCTATTGATTGAGTTTGCTTATAACAATAGCTATCACTCGAGTATTGACATGGCTCCATTTGAGGAATTATATGGTAGGAGATGTAGATCTCCTATAGTATGGTTTGAGGTGGGTGAAATTTCCCTAATAGGTCTTGAGTTGGTACATGAGACCATAGAGAAAGTTTGACTTATTAGAGAAGCGTTGAAAATGACTCAAAGTCAACAAAATTCATATGTCGATGTAAGATGAAAGGATCTTGAGTTTGATGTTCATGATTGGGTTTAGTTAAAAATCTCACCCATGAAGGGTGTAATGAGGTTTGGTAAGAAAGGGAAGCTTAGTCCCCGATATGTAGGCCCATATCAAATTTTGAAACGCGTTGGTAAGATTGCTGATGAGCTAGAATTGCAAAATGAGTTGGCATCGGTGCATCTAGTTTTCTATGTCTCTATGTTGAAGAAATGTGTTGGTGATCCAACATTCATAGTTCCATTAGAAGGGTTGGTCGTAAAGGCAAATCTTTCTTATGAGGAAATTCCAGTTGAGATTCTAGACCGGCAAGTCAAGAAGTTGAGAAACAAAGAAGTAGCTTATGTAAAAGTGTTGTGGAGTAATAAATTAGTTAAGGGTGCTACTTGGTAGGCCGAGGCCGATATGATATCCCGATATCCTCATTTCTTTCCTTCTACTCCTACTCTAGCTTGAGGTAATGAGTTCCTCATGGTTTGTTCTTCTTTTTTTTGGAGTCATATGTTTTATGTATTTCCATGATTTCCTTACTATTCATGCTTTCAAGTTTTGAGAAAATAAGTTTGTTTAATTGACTCTTACATGTTTATGTGCACATGAGTATGAATTGCATGAGGACTACTTGATATGATGATATGATCATGACTTTAGCTTCTAGTTGATGTTTCCTCTTCAGATATATGCATTTGATTATGTTAGCTTGGAGTTGATGTTTCCTCGTCGGATTTGCGCATTGCATGCTTGTTGGGCTGTTAGATTTAGTTTCACCCCTCTTATGATGTTTTGATAATATGAATTTAGAGAAAGTTGCATTGTTTGTTGGGTTCTTAGTTCCTCTCCTACTCTTTTTAGTACTAGCTTGAATCTCATTCAAGGACGAATAATCACAAGGGGGAGATATTGTAACACCCCAGATTCGAAAAAGGGCAACATAGCAATTTTCTGGAATTTGCAGGTGCACGCCACGAGGGCCACCAACGGCCATGGATAGGACCAAGGACCATAGGTGTGGTCCATTGTTGGGAACCCAAAAAGGGGTTCAGGAAATTGGAACCAAAGCCCAAATCAACGGACCGTTGGTAGGACCATAGTCTGTGGTCGAGGGCGTGGTCCAGATTTGTAAATCAGTCTACAGTCCGTCGACTAGGGTCCATAAGTAGTGGTCTGGAAGTTAAGTGGAGAAGCAGTAGGGTCGTTTTATCCTTTCACTAAGACCTCTATATAAGCATTTCAACCCCCAAATTTCCCAATAGAAATCAATCTCTCAAAATCACCAAAATAAATCAAGTTCTTCCTCTCAAAAATATTTCTCTCTCTAGAACATGAAGAAGAAAAAGGGTTCAATCTAGGATCAAGGTCAAGTCTCCATTCCTTACGCAATTGTGAGCTTTGATAGTAAGGTATGATAGTTTTTATCCATGGATTTCTTCCATTGATAAAGTTCCCAAATTCCATTATCTTCAATGTTAAAAATCCCCATTTGATTTAGGGTTTTATTTAATTGTCATAAGTTCTTATCATTATTGATTTAAATGATTGAATTATGATCTCTTATGCATGAATTGATGAAATACTATGATTTTATGATGATTCCCTTATGAACCCTTGTAATCCCCATGTTTTCAAGTTATGATCATATGATGTGGGATTTTGGTCATAAAGGAAGAGTTTTATGAAATTAAGCATGTATTGATAGAGTTACATGAACTTATTATGATCATATCTATATCTAACCAATTTTTTCTAAATGTTGATGATTGAATGTGGGTTTTGAACCTTGAATGGTAATTATGGAATAATGCATGTTCTTATGAAATTTATGCAAATGTTTTAAGGATGCTTTCAGAGTAAAGTATCAACTATGATGATTTTGATGTGTTATTGAAAGGATTTTCTCATATACACATAAAATCATGATGTGAAAGGTTTTCTCACATAATAAAGGATTTTAAGGTTGAAAGGTCTTCTCACCTAATTGAATCAAAGATTAAGAGCTATCTTAATGAAACATAGCTTGGATTGGTTATTGTATGATGTCTTTCCATGGATGATGACTTAGCTTGGATTGGCAAGATAACATGCCTTTCCATGGATAACAAGAACAAGTAAGAAATAACTATTTTGTGGGATTTATGCTTAGCACCGAGAGGATATTGAGATGGAAGCTCTCCTCTTAGTAGATGCCGATTTTCTAGAAAAAATCTTCTTATCCCTTGCCTATGTTCCCCCATAGGATGATTATCTAGATAGACTTTATCTAGTGGATCCACCTAATCTAGAAGTTATGGTCCTTACCTTGGCAAGTAGGACAACCCTTTCCGGTATGGGACACACCGGGGGATTATGTTATAGCTCACATGGTCTCTATGTGTATTAAGGCTACTTCCCATATTAATAATGAACTAAGGTTACTTTAAGAAGTATCGCATATGTGTTCAAAGGATTTAAATGATGTTAGACTTCCGCTTTTCTTTTATAAAACTATTGGACTTGAAATGTTGTTTACTTTTATTGTTCTATTTCCTAAGTTATGAATGCTAAGTGGCTTGTATGGGGTCCTTCGGTGTCCTATACACCATGTTACATCTAGGGGGTACCCCTGGGTCATGACAACAATGGGGACCGACTCAAGAGTAAGGGTTTTCGAATCCAGATCCCTCACCCTAACTAAATGGTACATGCAACCTTTAGAAATCATCTTCCTACCTTTAAGACAAGAAATAAACCAACCTATCGGCATATAATTTCCCCCTTTCCAATCTAGGACATGTTCATTTGGGAACTGAAAATTGACTACATGAGTTCTACAATCTATAGAAGCATAACATAAGTGCAACCAATCCATCCAAAGGATAACATCAAAATCTAGCATATCAAGCTCTACCAAGTCAACAAGAGTAACTCTATGGAACTAGGAGACGAGACACTATGAAAAAGTGTGGCCTTAGATAATAAGCCACACTTTTTGACTTTAAGCCACACTTTTCAAGGGGTGGCCAAAAGAAGCGCATCCTTAGAGTTTAGGCGACACTTTTCAAGTGTTGCCTTGTCAGCGAGGCAAAAAGGCAATGCTTTGCAGTACCTCATATAGCAACATTTCTATCTCATACAACTACACTTTCAAGCATTGTCTTTGCTTCCTTTTTGCTCACAATTTTAAAGTGTCGCCTTTTTTATCTTATGTATGACAACAATTTGAAGTGTAGTCCTTCCTCATGTGCATACCACAATTTACATTGAATATGCTACACAATTGATAGTCCTATGGCTACACTTTTAAGTGTGGCAATATTATTTTGGCTATAAAATATTTATATGCCACAATTTCTAACTAAAAAACAACAATATTGTTTTGCAATAAATAATCTCAAGCTTTAAATTAGCTAATAAATAATTCAAATATATAGATTTGCAATAAACATCAAAAGATAATATGTCTTGTACATACACATACTTATAAAGCAATATATATCTATCTATTTATCTATCTATCTATCTATCTATCTATCTATCTATTTATCTATCTATCAATCTATCTATCTATATATCTATCTTTATTACCTTAAAAACATGAACTCCTAACTTGAATGTTAAATTACTATGATAACCCTAACTTAGTTCTGACATTTTCGATGAGTTGTGACTTTTTCGATAAGTTGTGACTTTTGTCAAAGGGTTGTGATTTTTCAATGAGTTGTGACTTTTCCAGATATTTGTGACTTTTCCAAAGATTTGTGATTTTTTGAATAAGTTGTGACTTTTCCAAAGAGTTGTGACTTTTCCAAAGAGTTGTGACTTCTCGAAAATGTCATGACTTTTCAGTTAAGACACACAAAAACATTTGTTCATACTATCCTGTTGACTATAAATAGAGGGGATTCCTCTTATTTTTAAACCACTATTATTTTTACTCTTCTACTCTACTTCTTCTTGCATTTTAAAAACTTTCGTGCGATTCATTGACATTGAGTGAGTTTGAAGTTTAGCGGAATATGAGGTACCACTATTCTGATGAAGTAAATCGTTCTATCCTAAGATTGTATATTCCATAATCTCAAGTACTTGAGGAAAATAATTTTGATGATATAACAATTTTTTTTTTTACTTAATATATATATTAGTATGTAATGTTTCAATATATGAAGTTAACATGATGTAGTCTAAAATCATTTATTTTTATTAACAATTTTTATTGTGATGTATATATATGCTTCTGAATAAATTTTTCCAAATTATTAGACTTCTTAAGAGTTAGATAATTATCACGATTTGTGTTTTTGATGCTCAAGACAAAAGAATGACTTTATTTATCAATTCTACTTATGTGATTAAGATTGTCACAAAGTTTGCTTCAAAATAGTTATTACTATATAAACATTGCCCTTTTGTTTAAATTATTTACTATTTCTTAAAATTTGAGTATGTTAGACGAACAAAAGTTCATATGGCTTGTAATAATATCAGTTGAAGTTTGTATTAGTTTAATTTTTATTATTTATTTAATAACTAATATATATATATATATATACATACAGACATACATATATTAGGTATATGTATTTAAATTAAAATATTATATATGTCACGAATGTATTGTCAACCTAACAAGATCTTCTAACTTCAAAATATATTATTTTATAATGTTTTGAGTAATTTTTAAAAAAACTCACAACAAATGTGAAATTATGTGAGTATATGTGAATCATTTAAAATCTATCATTTACAAAATAAATTTTATGTTCAGTAATTTGGAATAAGCATTTTCATTTTGTCTCTACACTAAATTAAAATCTTATAACTATAAAAAAACAGTAACCTCAATTAAAATTCCTATTTATTTATGTAAGCATAAAATTTATTAGAAATTTAACTATTGTACATTAATTCCTTAGTCATAACATTAGAAATTCTCTTAGTGTAGTGCTACATGCCTTGTTATTTTTGGAGTTCTTTTCAAGTTACTCAGCCATCTCCTGAAATGTATCTGCCCCATAAGAACCTCCAGTAATTGTGTCCAACACAACTTTCCCATTGTCATCCAACCCTTGTTGAAATACACTTTTAGTGACTCTTCATCAAAGCGATGGATGGGCAACCTTCTCATACACCCTTTAAATCTATTAAAAGAGTTACTAACCGACTCACCATGTAGCACTACGAAGTTGTTGAGTTTATCTTTGACCATCAACTTCTTTGACAACGAAAATTATTTATCCAGGATATTTTATGCATCCCTTCCCAAGTGGAGATTGTTATTTATGGCAACTTAGACAACCGTACAGTAGCATCACCTATCAACAAAAGTGGAAACACTTTTAAGTCGACCGCATCCATGTCTAAGTCTAGTCATCCCACACTACTTAAATAGACACTCTTCACTTTGCTCAGATTAGCATATGGATTCTCCGAAGGTAACCCAACAAACAACCCTCTATATGTAAGCATCTGCATTAGAATGTTGGTCACCAAAATGGAAATAGGGAAATAATTGACTAAATTTCAATAACGAAATTAGTCTAATCTAAAAGCCTCATACCCTAGCGGCGCCAACAAAATTTGATAAACCCAAATTACACCTCCCTAAAGAAGTAGAAGAGGTTAATGTCAAATAAAGAACCTAACTAAGGTTAGGATCGTTCCCACGATAAATACGGTCTGGACTTAGGCAAATTTATGGTTATTTGGACATATAATCAATGTATTTTCATAAAAAGGGGGGATTTGGAAATAAAGTAATTATTCAATCATTTGTAGTAATAAATAACAAGTAAGAAGGATTCGCAGTTTGTAAAATCAATATGAGATGAAACTAGGGCATAAGTGTTCCTTACAAGTTCTTAGCAAAGTAATCCTAATAATCTTGACTTCTTCATAGTGTTAACATTCAATATTGGTAAGTTACGTATCTCCTAAGTGATTGGTCGTCAAAGTAGGGAATTTTACCATGCAATTTCTTCGTTCTAAAGTTGTATGCTTTACAAACCCTTGCCCTTGACCCTAGATTAGCCCTCACGTATTTGGGTGAGCCTATTAGATAGTGGATTATCACGCTAAACTCTATTGTTTAATCTCTTTTTCATTTGATACTTCCTTTGTCGGGAAAGTAGGAATGAGGCAAGTTCTAAATTTCTGCACCTTTAAAATGCATTCAAAACAAAGAGATTAACAATACATGCATAAACACTATTTCATAATTACTTGATGATCAGTTTTACGGTTTTAATCACTAATGGTTCTCCCAACCCTAGCTGTGGAGTTAGTTATTCATGCTTGAGTTATCACAATTCATAATAAAGTTAATAATATAATTCATGGACTTACAATTAGAATATATGAAATCCAAAATCTTGAATTAAAGATCAAACGCAACTTTCAGAAACCAAACTTCAAGAATTAAATACCAAAAGTGTTCGCAAAATAATTGTCGAAACCAAAACAAAGTATCACAAAAGGTCTAACAACCCAAAATGGAATTTACAACTAATATTTATAGAAAATAAATCCTAAACATTGTAAGTAAAGTAAGACTAAGGAATTCCGTTCTTGGTTTGTCGAAGGAACAACGGTTCGTAAGTGCTCTGTCAACTAGCAGTTTGTCAATTATCTTGTGGGTGTCATTGACGGGCATGACTCACGTCTCGTAGGTCTAAGCACGACATGTCATGTTCAATTGTCGTTCATGGACTGAAACTTATTTTTTCTGAAGTTATCTATGACTTCTCATGTACGGCCACTTATGTTAGCTTGTCTTTTGCATTTTAGACGGTGATGTGTTGTGAATTTATATTATCTTTTATGCGTTAAACTTAGATTTTTTCGCGCATCTTAAGCATTTTGCTATTAGATATAATGGTATTTTGGTTTAATTTCACAAGAGATGAGATTTTAGAGTAGTTGATGTTTAAGAACTCATCAAAACCCCAAACAATCAAGATTATGAATGGAATTTCAAGAAAACTCCTCAAGAACTCAAATCCTTAAACTTTGAAAATGAAATTGCATTAAAATAGCATGATTGGTGTGTGGGTGAACGAAACCAACACTATGAGAACTCACATACCTCTTAGGGATCAAAACCTTGGCGAAACAACCTTTGAATCACAAGAAAACTCGATGAACGCCTTGAATCCTTCCCTCTTTTCTCCTCTTTTCTACTCTTTCTCTTATTGAACTTTCTCCTAAAATCCAAAGCGTAATTAGGATTGTGAAAACTGAACCAAATCAGTTATACCCCTAAATATTACCAAAATTCTTTCTAAGCTGATGGGGTAAGGAAAAGACCAAAATACCCCTCATATTTTCAGATAACTTTTCTTAATTGGAAAGCCTGACTTCAAACGTGTATATCTCCCTCATACAAGCTCAAAAATTAGCAAACTTGGTGGCGTTGGAAAGAGTATTCCAAGACCTTTCATTTGATATCTTATGGGCCACCTAACTCATTCAGTACTGAAAGTTATGGTCTTTTGGAATTGACTAAAAATTCATAACTCAAGTATAACTTGCAAAATTTCAAATTTTGCTAATTCCTATTTAGTTATTTCTATCTTTAGCTCTTTCAAATCCCTAGGTGTTACATAACACCTCAACTAAGTGGATCCATCTAAAAAAATGACCCTTTACCTATGTTGGCATACGTGAATTATGAGGATTTTGAGTTATATAAACTCATCCCCATATCAGTGTTCAATACTACTCTCGACAATATATAACTTACCTCAAATGTTTAAAAACATAAATCTTTCTTAAATTGGGATAATTACTCAAAAGATCCTCTTAAAAGAGGTAATGCTCAAGACTCATCATACACTTATTTAGAAATTAATGTTTCTCTCGTTTTAAATGTAAAAGTATTAAACTTGGGAATACTTATTTCTCTTATACTCATTTTGAAACATGAAAGACAACTCTCCTTATTCTCATACTCATTTAATCAAGTCTTAAATCACGTTATAGACATTTGCAAAAGACTTCTCAAAATGAATCAACAAGGAATTCTTGAACTTTCCTCTTAACATTACCTTTAATTTCAAATGTATATTAAGCGATGTGATTAGGATATATAGGATCTCTAAAGGATTAAATGAAGATTTTAAGTGTGAATATCAAGGTGAGAACATAGGTACAATTCGAGGGAACACACACGAAAATAAGGACGGAAGGGTAAGGGATCTGGTGACCTTGGTGCATTGAGTGGCGCAGGGCGCTAGCCCCAAAACTACTGGGTAATAGTTGGGGTGCACTAGCTCCAGGCCCCAAATTACTAACCAGTAGTTTGGGCGCGATGGTGGCGCGGTACCCCACCTTTTTACCCAGATTTTGACGAACTTTCTTGCTCCAATTCAAGGCCAAGCTCATCTTGAATCGAATGACTTAGTCCCAACTCGTTTGGATTCATAAACCCAACCCAAATGCAAAAAAAATCCCACCCAAAATCCATCAAGAACAACATTCATTCGAAAGACCCTAACCTCAAGAACTCAAAACCTCCATTGTTAAAGAATGGGGTTAAAACTACAAAGCTTCTCAAGAAACTCAATCCATCAACTTCAAGATCAAATTTATGAATGAAATCGCATGATTGGCGTGAGGGTGAACAAACCCAACACTATGAAAGATTACATACCGCGAAGAACACTTGTTCTTGGAAAAAATCATCAAACCTTGAATGAACGGTTGAAACCCTCTCCTTTTTCTCATCTTGAAACCCTTCACTAAACCCTAAGTATTTAGGAATGAAGAAAATTAATCTCAATCAGGTTAGACCCCTATTTGGGTGATAAAAATGTTTTTGGCCTTATGGGATAACGAAAATACCAAAACACCCCTTTTTAATATGGATGAAATATCTTTACCAGAGAGGCTGCACTCAAATGCGCATTACTCCTTTGTCCAAGCTCGAAATTTTGAAAACTTGGTGGCGTTGGAAAGAGGACTCAAAGACCTTTGATTTTATACTTAATGGGCCACCTAAATCTTTATGTGCTGACCCAAACTAAAAATTAAAGTTTAACTTTGATGAATATCTAGTTTGATTTTTGAAGTATGACATGTTACATACCCCTACGTCCAATGTGTAAAACCATTGTTAGGAATTACGGTTAACATGGTACAATATAAAACAACCACAACTATATGAGAGGGTTCATTTATTATAGAAACATTCAAAGTATAAGACAGTGGAGATAAATTCCTAGACCTGCAAAATGGAATAATTTAAAATAGATAGATTAAATGAGTTTATAAATACCCCAATATCAGTATATTAAAAACCAGAATAACCATTTTCCCAAAAATTTACAGAAAATTCAAAAACTCTTAATGTCCATCTATAGTAGAGACAATGAGAATTTGGCTAGAATCTGCCAGTTGGTATTTCTGATCAATTCCCTACTCGGGGGGATCAACAAGTCAGATACCCTTGGAACGTTGTCATTGTAACCCTTAGAATATGGGTTTTCCTCTTCTGGAATGAAGTTACTGTAATGACCTAGAAGGTCATCTTTAGAAATATTAATAAAATTACCATTTTACCACTCTTGATAGCTTCCCCGGGTCATGTTTGATCACTCGGTGAAGTCAATTTGAAAATTTTGAACTATTCGATAATTACGGTTATTTTATTGGTGGATATTTATTAGATAATTAATGTGAAAATTTTATAAATGACATTTATTAGACTAATATTTTCAAGTTATAGTAGTAGAATAAAACTTTCAAGTTGTAACAGTAAAAGATTTCAGGTTGTAACATTTTATTAAAAAAAAAATTTAAGTAATTAAAAAAAATCAGTTTTGAAAAAAATAAAAAGATAAAAAAGGATAAAAAATCGAATTTGAAAAAAAGAAGAAGATAAAAAACGGATAAAGATGTATTAATTAATTTTGAATTCATTGATGATAATTGTTAATAGGCATAAATTAGGAGATTCAAAAAAATTAGGAATATTTATTTTTCTTATTTCACTCAAATCTGTTAACATTAATTAAAAAATCATATTTTATTCATTTTGTTCAAACGTTTCTCTCTCTTCGTTTTTTTTAGAATTTGGCATGACTCACGAGTAGATCCAAATATTTTTGGTTGAATAATCTTCATTTTGTTATAATGGACGGCTTCTTATTCATAATAATTAAAAATGGTGGTAGATGGAATCCTTTTGGTTAGTATTCTTTACGATTTATTGTTTGTATTTGTATATTACTGAAACGTAAAAAAAAAAGAACAATGAAACTATAAATGACATTTTTTTATTTTGTTTATGTATACTAGATTTAAGTTGTGATGCTTTTTGTATGAACACAATTTTGTTCATAATACATAATTATTTTTGTGAAATTGGAGTTAATGTTGGTACGATTGTGTTTCTTATTAATTTTTTTGGTTATTTTGTATACTTTTTATACCATGGATTTGTGCGATATTTGATTAATATCTGAATGATTTGAGTATAAGCGTATGCAATATTAATAGTTTTAGCATTGTAAAGTTATGAAAATTGTGTAATGACCTGTTCCCGTAGTTATAGAAAAGTCAACCGAGAAAAATTTTGGGCCGGAAAACTTTTTCGTAGTAACTTGAAATTTTCCAACCTAGTCCAAATTTGGACGAAATCAGAGTCATTAAAGTCTAGGGAAGTCTGGTAGAAATTGGGTGATCTAATTATGATTTTGATTACATTAATGAATAGCTAAGATGTTAAGAAACCCATACGACTTTACGGAATTGAATACGGGTGAATAGAATTCCCAAAATAGATCTTAGCGTGAATGGGTAGTTTCTGAATTTCGTTGGTTGAAGGTGTGTTGTGAAATGGGGTCTTGGAATTATTAATTTTGCTCACTGTTTCCGTGCAAGCCGCTGAGGTGGGATTTCTGCCGCTAGGGCAGGGCCGTTGTAGCGGGGTGAGTACCGCTGTGGTGCGACAATCACGACTTAAAGTTGGAAATAAACCCCAAAATCATTTTACTCTGCAATTTTCAAACTTGAGAGCTAAGGAATGAACCCAGGGCTTTTCTTGACAGTTTTCACCATTCTTGAGGCTAAAGGTAATATTTTCACTTCCCGAATCCACTTTTCGATCCGTAGAACATAATTTAATAGGTAATTATCGATGGGAAATATTGATCTGAAAATTATGGTGGAAAAAGCCCTAATCTGGGTATGAGTATCATGGGTTTGATCTAGGGTTGACAGGATTGTTGGTAATCCAGGTAATTAGAGATTGTTTATTGGTTTTCGTGTTATTATGATTGTTTGTAGACCAAGAACAAGCAGAACGAATCCGAAAAGGGAAAAATCAAGTTTCTTAGGGGATTCAAGCTTGTTTCGAGGTAGGTGATGGTTGTGATTTCATGATTGTGTGATGTATGTTTGTTCTTGCTTCATTATGATACATGTATGTATGGGAATGTGCATTATTGATCACCTTATTCGTAAATGAGGATGATTGAATAATTGTTTCCATGAAATCATGACTTGATTGTATGATTATGAGAATATACTTGTTATTTGTGATTGTGGCTTGTTGAATGGATCGGGCGTTGTGTTCGACACACTCACTTGGATCGGTTGCCACGTTCCAGCATAATTATGGGATCAGTTGCCACGTTCCAGCATAATTATGGGATCAGTTGCCACGTTCCGGCATAATCGTTGGATCGAGTACCACGTTCTGATATGCTAACAGTTTAGGTTTGTGTTCCATGAAAGGACCATTGACTTGACATAATTGTATAATTGAGAAATGTGAAATGCTTCGTTGTTCTTGAATGTTGTTTATATTGTATATATTCGGTATATGCATGTTGTTGTAATGGCTTATGTATGTTGCACTAGTGGGATAGTCGCATGATCCTACCAGTACATTGTGGTTGTGTACTGATAGTGCACTTGCTCTTTCTTTGTTGAGTATATACTCCAAGAATTTTGTGGATCTTAACATAATAAAAAAGTATCATTGAATTTCTTATTTGGTGCTCCAAATTTAAATTAGACACTAAGTCTAATTTTATCTTTGTCATAAGCAAAGAACCCCCCACATTTTAAATATGATCTCAAAAGTAGTTTTCAAATAGTTAAAAATATTTTTTCTATATTTTACCAGATTATCAAAATGTCATTGACAGCATGAAACCTCTTTCGGAAATATTATTCTACGAAAGAAGAGACAAAATGATCCAGAACGCTAAGTGCTCACCCTCGTCTATGATATTCACAAGCTACAAAAGACATTATGAACGATCACCGCTTGTAGATAGGACTAGGACCTGCATCATGAAAAGATGCAAAGTGTAGCATAAGTACCAAAACAAGGTACTCAACAGGCTTCATAGGCCAACCGAGCAAGAAAGGTAAAAATAGTCTGAAAAGATAGAATCTAGACAAAAATGGAGGTCAAATCGGATATGAAAAAAAGCACACGAGCATACTAAAATTAAATCTGAGTATAGTAATAGTAAACCTAATTGGACCCCATAAACCTAGAAGGTATACTAGTGTGTAAGTTAAGATAATACCCGAATCGACAAGCCCAGAAGGTATACACATGTGCAAGTTAAAATTAAACCCGAACGGACCCCCATAGGCCTGACAGGTAAACCGAATAGCTAAGACTACAAGAATAATATATTCAAACTAAAGTCCACAAGAAGTCAACCGCACCTCAAAACTAAAGTGAAGTATCTTGGCGTCGAACCCAAATTAGTAGAAGCTCGGCCTTGCACCAAAAATGATAGAATCTAAGCCTCAAACCCAAGGTGATAGAATTTGGACCTCGAACCCAAGGCATCAGTCTCAAGCTTGAAATAACGGCCTCAAACCGTAAAACACCAGCCTTGAACTGGAAATATTGGCCTCAAACCGTAAATAATCACTACGACAAAAAACTCATAACCTAAGTAACAAGAGTGCCAAGGATGTGTCAAATTCGAGGAGAATCCCATGTCAAGTCAAGTTACAGTGGTACGCCTCCCACCCAAAGGTATCAACAGAAGGCTCCCATCCTAGTACAACTTAATCATTTATCATCGCGATAGAATAGACCTCCTGTAACACCTCAGAACCACTAAAATAGGGAGAGAGAAAATAGAAGATATAATAAGCCATGAATTCTCCTAAACTAAGGCTCATACTATCAGACTCAAGTTTGCTCTTCCAGCTTACAATGATCTAGTTTGTCCAAAATAATGTCAAAGACAAAGCAAAGCAATAAAGTTTGAGAATCTAAGGCAAACCTGGTCTATCCTAGGCTTAGGCTTCACAGGCATCAGAAAGCAAGTAAATTCAAGTAATTCGCATAGCATGCACAAACCCAAACCACCCAACTAGCAAGGTACTATTCCTTAAATAATGTCGATCAAACCTAAAACATGGTATCTAAGAAGACAAGTAAGAATATTTTGTCCCCACCCCCAATTAACATTAATCAACATAAGTTCACACATTAAGTCTCAATCTAGATAGAAAGTAAGTCATAGCCCATCTTTATGCCGACTGGGTGCTTCAAATCACTTCGATGAAGCTTTACATTTACGAATGGCCTTTGAACGATGTCGAGCTATCAAATATAGGATCACAACATTAGTACAGTCAGTTAGACACAAAATTCATAACAAATGGAGATGGGTTAATTTTGGAGTTGAAAGGGGAACTCTGGGACACGCACCAGACTTTTGAAATTTGATAGAGCCAAAAGACCCAAAACATTAGCCCGAACATGTATTCGAAAATGGAGCACAATTTGGGGCTCGAAACACAGCGAAAACCCAACATGCAAATAAATCATACTTCAATAAAAAAATTAAAAAAACATACAGTAGGTAAAACTCAGAATTTACCAAAATTGAAGGATTCCCAGCACTCCTTGAAATCTCCATGAGGTAGTCTCAATATTTCCCGACATGTGAAACTTCGAATCACCCAAAACCGAGCTAAATGGAGCAAGATATCACCAAATCAATATAGAAAAAATCAAGAACTCAAAAAGATCCCAACAGTCTGGTTTATCGCAACATTACCTCGAATGATGCGCACTCAAAAACTTCTGATCAATCTACAGCGAAGCCACCATCAAAAGAAAGGTTCAAGATTTCAAGGTATGGCCAAGAAATGAGAGAGATATGAGCTTTTGAAGTTTCTAAAATGAGCTGATGTTTCTGCTATAAATGACCAGATTTCAACATTTTTATCAAAAATATAAAATCTCCGACAGGGTGTTCCGAATTTTGCTACTACATTTGCCTTTCCCAAATTGTAAAGTATAGAGAGGTCATAGTCTTGCAGATACTCAATCGAGAGATGCTACCTCAAATTAAGATCCATCTGGCTTATGATATACTGAAGGCTCTTGTGATCAGTGTAGATTGCACAATGACATCCACAGAGGTAGTGCCTCTAGATCTTAAGCACAAAAATTACTGCTGCCAAATTCAAGTCATTAGTGGGGCAGTTGCGCTCATGAAGCCTAAGTTGCCTCGGTGCATAAGCACAGGTAGTGCCTCCAGATCTTAAGCGCAAAAACTACTGCCGCCAACTCCAAGTCATTAATGGGGCCGTTGCACTCATGTAGCCTAAGTTGCCTCAGTGCATAAGTAATAACCCAGCCACGCTACATCAATATACAACCTAAATCGACACTAGACGCATCACAATAGCCCGTTAAGTCCTCGTCGTCAATCGAAAGAGTCAATCTAGGAGCAGTAGTACGCAACTCCTTAACCTTCCAAAAGCTCAACTCACTCTTCTCACACAACTCAAAAGGAATGTTAAGTTGGAACTACCGGGTCAAAGGTGCTGCAATAGTGAAGAAGCCCTCCACAAACCGCCTGTAGTAGCCTGCCAAACCGATGAAGATCCAAACCATAGTAATCAAAGTGTGCCTAGCCCTACCGCGAATAGCTCTAATCTTCACCGAATCTACCATAATGCCATTCTTATACCCTACGTACCCCAAGAAGGCTATAAACTAAAGCCAAAACTCACACTTTGAGAACATGGCATAAAGCCACTGAGCTCTCAAAGTTTGGAGCACAATCCTCAAATGTTGCTCATGATCAATCCTGCTTCGGGAGTTTACAAAAATATCATCTATGAACACAATGACGAACAAATCAAGGTACAGCCTGAACACGCATGTCATCAAGTCCATGAAAGAGGCAGGGGCATTAAATAACCCAAACAACATCGATAGGAACTAATAAAGGCCATATTGAGTCCTAAATATGATCATAAGGATGTCCGCTGCTATAATCCTCAACTAATGGTAACATAGCTCAAATCAATCTTTGAAAACACTACAGCACCCAGAAGCTGGTAAAATCGATCATCAGTCCTTGGGGGTAGGGGTTCTTCAGCGTCACACTATTCAACTACCTATAGTCAATACATATGCGCATCGTGTCATCCTTCTTATTGACAAATAGAACAGGAACTCCCAAAGGTAACATGTAGGCCTGATGAACCCCTTACCCAAGAGATCTTGAAGCTGAACACTGAGCTCCTTGAGCTATACAGGAGCCATCCGATATGGAGGATTAGAAATTGGCCGAGTACCCGGCTCAAGCTCGATAGGAAAGTAAATATCATGCTTTAGAGATTGGTTAGGTAGGTCAATAGGAAGCACATCTATAAAATCACAAACGGCTGGAATGGACTCAACTAAATGGACCTCCCTTCTCACATCACGCATAAAAGTCAAATAAGACAAACACCCACTAGCCACTAGCCTTCGCTCTTGAAGAAAAGAGATAAAACCAACTGGTGTGCTGCTAACTGAGCACTGCCACACCATCGAGGGAACACAAGGCATGGCTAAGGTAACAATCTTAGAAAAATAATTTAAAATTGCACGGCAGGGAGATAACTAGTCCATGCACAAATTCACATCAAAATCAAGCATATCTAATAACGTAAGGTCAACCCGGGTGTAACGCCCCTAGAGAGTAACTAAGTATGATCGAAATACTTGATCCACTACTAAAGACTCACCCACGGGGGTCAACACACGCAATGGCACTACCATAGGCTCAAAACCCATACCTATATAAGAAGCAGAATATACAAACACATAAGAATAGGTAGATTCTAGATCAAATAAAGCAGAGGAAGGCTGGTGGCATAATAGAATCGTACATGTGATCACATTGTCAGATGCCTCATCATCCGCCCTCGCTCGAGCTGCATAAAAATGGCCATGTCCGCCTCAGCCCTAGCTATCAGTCCTATTGCCTGACCTACCTCCTAGGGGACATCCTTAAATACCCTGATAACCACCGCGATGGTCGTGACACTATCCTCGACCCCTAGCTAGAGGTGCTACTGGTGCAGCTGTCTGTGGAGCATGAGCAATGCGCCTGATCATAGGACAATCTCTCGACCATTTTCCCAACTCACCATAATCAAAATAACTCAACGATTATTTTCCCCAAGAAGAATGACCACCACAGGCCGAAGCATAAGAGTGGGACACATGGCTCTGACTTGAGGCAATCTCACTATGGTTATATCGGTCCCCCTCTAATGCCAGCAATAAAGCCAGCAATGGTAGGATGGACTGGCCCTGCTAATACTTCTGCCTAGGCCTTTCATAGGAGCCCATCTGCCTGGAACGGGACCTGCTGGTTCTACCTCATATCTGGCTCTTTTGTCGCTGCCCTCTTGGGCCTCACGACGCAGCTCCTCAATAGTGCGGGCGTGATAAACAACATTCAGAAAAGAGAAACATGAGGAGACCATGAACTAAGTCTCAATAGGAAGTTGAAGCCTCAACCCATGAACGAAACATCAAACTCTCTCCTCCTCAGTAGGTAGAATCATGGTGGAATGATGGTAGAGCTTATAAAACCTCGCCTAATATTCTAAAACCATCATAGAGCCTGCTCCAACCTGGAGAACTGATCCAGGAGGCGATCTCTGACGGAGCGAGCGATAAACCTTGCAATAAAATCTTGACAAAACTTAGTCCTGGTGACCGGAGGAGATGATAAGTCTGAGATTTGGACTCATTTAGGGCTTATTATTCATAGTATTAGTGTCCTCGATGCCTATTTTATGCTCAGAACTGATGTTTAAGTGCTAATTTGCAACTATGAAGGCAAAAGACCAAGGCAAGGACATTATCGGGCAAAAAGGAGCGAAAAAGCTACAAAGCTGAAGATAATGAAAGCTGACAATTGCCAAGACCACTTAGCGACTCGCCATGTGGTATTTCAGCTAGCCAAAATTTACAGTGTGCAAGCTCTAGGGAAAATCCAACTCAGCGATGGAAATGGACCTTTGGCAAACCATGGAATGAATCGGCGACAAGTATCCTGATCACCTAAAGTTACTGGGTTTGAATGGTGAAGAGGCAAGTCAAGATGATTATTGAGAGGGACACTTGGCGCATCGCTAACCTGGTTGGCGATGCTCAACTAATTTCACTGATCGATCCAAAAAATGAAAATCTGGAACAGTATAAATGGGAAATTTTAAAAGGGTTTAAAAAGTTCTGAAATTTGGAGAGAATATTTTGAGTGTTTGAGAGTTCTTACTTTGAGTTCTTGATCCCAAACATTATTCTTAGATAATTGTTTTAGTATTATTTTAGGTGGATTTTGATTTTTTAGTTGATTTGAAGCATTGTGAAGACTTGGAATTATTTACCCAGCTCATGGAGAACATAGTGGGTACTATTTTCCTGCTTTTTATAACGTGTGGCTAAAACCCCCATTTGGGGGTGTGATTATGCATTTAATTGTCTCAATTAGCTTATGGGTGTTAGCAATTACTGATTTAATTATTGTTTTGAAGTGGGTTCATTTGATAACTGAGTTTTAACTCATGAATTGAAGTTGCAAATGCAGTTCTAGCCTAGTATTCTATGCTTGCTTGAGAAAGAGGTTTTAGAATTAAGTTTATCAATTAATGATTGTAGTTATTGGGTTGTTGCGGATTCAGCTTGAGAAATTGAATCTTAATTCAGTCCTACCTATCTAGCTCGAGAAAGTAGGTAAATTGAGGTTTTGGGTTGTTTATAATTGTTATGCTTGTCGAGGTTCGAGAGAACTCGCTTGAATCGTGTTAGTTGATTAAGAGATGGCAATTGCATCTATAGTCTAGCCTACCAACCAAGATTAAGTGACTTTTAGTAATTAGTAATCACTCGTATAGTGAAATTGGCAATTAATCGATCACATCCCCAAGGATCCCTCTCTACTTGATTACTCCCCTATATTCGTAGTTGTTAATTTACAAACCTAATCCCCCATTTGACACTAGTTGTCAATCCCTACAATTTGTTTTGATTTGTTTCGATAAATTATATTCCTACAACTAATTAGAACACGTTTTTCACTTCGTAATTGAATTCTATATCGTATCACACCCTATGGAAATGACCCCAACTCTTTGTTGGGTTTATACTAGATTGTGATCGCCTCCACTTAGAATTGGATGAAGTGTAGTTGAACGTTATCAAAAAATGGCGCCGCTGTCGGGAGTGGTATTTAGAACTCTTTTAGTAAAGTTTAGTTGTGATCTAATCTTGTTTATAGTTGAATCTACTTACTTTGTGTGTGTTTTTTGTTGGCTGCTCTTGAACAAGTAACGAGATTAGCGTGAACGGGAGTAACGCTAGCCAACTTGGACAGCAAGAAGACATCAGTAACTTGAATAGTGTCAATGAAGCTCAATTGGGTAGTGTGGTGCTATTCATTTACCTTCGGTAATGGGAAATGTGATACTCCATGTGACTAACATGATGTTGAAGCTATTGCAAATAAAAAGTTTATTCGGAGGGCAAGTGCATGAGGATCCCCATGACCATATACGAAATTTTATTGACGTGTGTGGTCCAATTTTGTTCAAAAACATGTCACATGAGTCAATCCGACTTCGGTTGTTCCCTTTTTTGGTGATGGGGGAAGCAACAAAGTGGTTAGCTGACTTACTAAGGGACTTGATTACTTCTTGGCAAGAGCTTACTGAAGCATTCTACATAAGATTTTTTCCTCCCTCGAAGATGATTGCATTGAGAGATAATATTCAGGTTTTATAACGCTTGGATGGTGAACCAATCCATGAGACATGGCTGAGGTTTCAGAAGTTATTGCTCCAATGTCCAACTCATGGAGTCCCGAACAACGTGTTGTTACAATATTTTTGTCGGAGTCTAGATTCAGTCAGCAAGGGTATGGCGGATAAAATTTTCCAAGGAGGAACTATGCAACAACCTTCTGAAATAGCTTCTACTCTCCTTGATGGAATGACGAAGATAAACCGTGCTTGGTACACTAGGGAAGATCAAGTGTCTGCTTTGACTTTCAAGATGACCAAGGAATAAATAGAAAAAGGCCAAGAGCGGGATGAAAGCATGGCCAAAATGATGACCCGGATGGATCTTTTGTCAAAACATGTATCATGGGTAGTGGTTATAAGGTCGTGAATGCAATCGGAGTTAGCGGAGCAAATCCCGATGATGCACACTTTGAAGCTTTGTACAATGAAGAAGTATACTTTCTAGCAAATCAAGGAGGGGGTTTCCGCCAAAATTATTCAATGCCAGGGGAAACCAAGGTTGGAATACAGAGCGTGATGAAGGTTGGAAGGACTGTGATAGGAATGGCATGACCATGGTACAAACTTGAGGGAGCGAGATGCTGACAAAGAGATAGATACACCTCCACATGAGCGTCAAAAGCCAAAAGAGCAAAGGTCTAATTCGGAAAATTTCTGCACTGAAGATATGCTTGCACGCATTCTCAATAAAGTTGAAGGGTCAGATGAATTGCTTAAGAAAATGAAAGAGGGCGTCTCAACTCTAAACTAGACGGTTACTTCTCGCTCAGTGTCCATTAAAGAGCTGAAAACACTTATGGGTCGAATCTCGACTCATTTGAATCCAAGGCCAAAAGGAGGATTACCGAGTGACACCATGGCCAACCCTAAAAATGAATCATAAAATAAGTATCTTTGTCATACCACGATGTTAAATAAGGCGCTTCTTGGAAGACAACTCAAGTTTTTGAGCTTTTAATATTGTTGTTTGAATAACGGGTGTTGCATGTGAAGGTTGAAAATTCAAAATTTTGGGGAAATGAGCAATTAGGCGAGCCTAGGTACCATTCAGTGACTAATCAAACAGGTCGGCAAGCCCGATCTAGATTGCCGTTTGGACCAACTTGTTAGCTAGAGATTCTGTCAAACTCGACGGACAAAAGAGTCATTCGGCACATCGCCGAATGGTCAGCGACATAACTGACCATCGTAGACTAGCGCGCGAGCTGAAGAGTCATGAAGGGATGAACTGTTTTTAAATTCATAAACCTCCCTTATTTCATATTTTCCGGCTTAAACAATTTCACAACGGCACTTTAGATTTCGTTACTTTTTTTCTTGCATTCTTGTATGGGATCAATTGATCAGGGGGATAATATGATGCATTTTGCTTCAAATTGCTAGCCTAGTTGATAATTGTCTACTATTGAGGTTAGTTATCTGAATACCATCTTTAATTTTTGTACTTTCAAATGCATGATTTTTTCCCCGTTGAAATGTTTGCGTAATAATAATTGTTTGATTGATAGTGGTTTGTTTGTGCCTTATCGTACTCTAATTATGCTTATTTTAACCTTTAACTGTCAAACCCTGTGTGTTTGTATGATAAAATTGTGGGTGGGTGTTGATTAAATGTTGGGTCTGATATGGGTGAAGTCTAAGTAACCCCAATTGCTCTGATTGACTTATTTTGGCCAATGATAGAGCGGGTGACGTTATTCTTAAGACCAAAAGACGTCGATTTGTAAATTTTGGACAAATTTGGGGAAGTCAGAGTACCCCGAAGTCATTACTGTTATGGATCTGGGTTTAATCGCATAGAATAGGTGTTTTTATTCTCATGGGCTGCAGGTTAGAAATTGAAGATCGGGGTCAAAATCTGCCACGAACGACCTTTCAGGGGGCTTAGTCGAGCTCGCCGAATGGTTCAGTTGTTCTCCCAACAACCCCTCGATCGCTTTTTTATCTTTCATAATTGTTGGAATTATTCTGTATTATTCGGCGATACGCCTGAGCCCGTCGAGTTCACTCGGCGTCTTGCCGAATGACTTTTGGATCACCCTTCTGCTCCTATTTTTTAGAAATTGTTCTGTAACATTCCGCGAGCTACTTCTAGCTCGCCGAATGGGTTTCAGTGATTCACCGAAATTCCCCGACCATCGCTGACCTATGTTGATTTCTGAGAACTTTTGTTCTGGAACATTCGGCAAGCCTGTTCTGGTTCGCCGAATAGATCGGCGAGCTTTCCTGCATATTTTCCAAAATTGATAATCTTTGAATTGTTTCTAACGTATTTGTCTATTTGATGTTGTTTTGCAGGTATGGCTAGACCCAAGGTTGCAAGTAGAAGCCAACCACTTCACAAGCGTGCAAGGGGTATTGTTATTAATAAGGGTTCTACACCCTCCCGGAATACAAAGGACAAACTTCCTCCAACAGGAGGAAAAGGAAAGGCAAAAAGGGTCCGTGGTGCCAACGCTAATGGATGAGAGTTCCAATAGTATGGGCATTTATGCCACCCACCTCACTACTTCAGAAAGTGAGGTAAACTCCAGTGATAGATCGCTGACCTTCGTGTCTGAACTAGAGGATATTAGACTCTCCAGACTAGGAGAGCGAAGCTACGCTCTAAATCTCTACATGATCCAGCCAGGATCTTGGTGCCGCCTACTCCTCCTCCAACTCCATCTCTGATTGTTGAGTAGGTTCCTCTAGTGCCACCAGTTCAGGCACCCCCACCCCGGTCAATTAATAGACTGAAGGTCGAGGGTTTGAGGACTATTTTAGAGGAGAAGTGTTTGTCAATTGACAGAGTAGCAGAGTGGTAACCGGAGGTGTGGAACACTATCAACTTCCACAAGTTCAAAATCTTCACAAAGCCTCGAGGCTCCAATATTCCTGCTTCGGTCCGTGAGTTTTATGCGGAGTCTGGAAAGCTGGTGCCTAAAGGGAAGAAGACGGCCAGCTTGTTTAAGCCGATTGAACATGTAGTGGTGCGGGGTCGAAAGGTCAAATGCAGCAAAAGTGACATCAATGAGGTGCTTGGTTTTACGATGAATTTGATCCAGTTCTTGGTGGATCAGATACAGAAGAAGACCCTCGATGACTTGAAGGGTTGGTTAGCACCAAAGATTTCTGACATCACACCGCGGTGGATTGAGATGGGTCTCCTTATTAATAAGAAAAACCTAAAGGTGGCTGCCAAATATTGGTTGGGATTCATTAGCAGCACATTAATGCCATCACAGAATGGGTCGATACTCCGGCATCCGAAGGCCACTTTGTTGGGCTGTATCATGGACCGGGAGAGACTTAATCTTGGTCTAATCATCCAGCAAGAGATGGCCATGAGGGCCAAACTGAGCCAGACCTCTCTCCCATTTCCAATCCTGATTACAGAATTTTGCAGGCGTGCCTGATAACGTTGATTGAGAAAATGGATATGGAAGTCATTTCCACTTCCTCTACTTACATTCGAAGAATAGTACATGAGGGATTAGGCTTAGAGGAGTACAGTTACACCGGTGGATGCTTCCCCAGTGGTTTATGTAGAGATGATACCGACAAAGACAATCCTTCCTACTCAGGGTAGTGAGCCTATAGGTACACCTAGCACATCCATTTTTGTCCCTTCTGGGTCTACTAATGCTACTCCTCCTACTGCTGCTACTGCTTTTTTCTGACCCCTATTGACCCAGGCCATGTGATACAACACGGGCCACCTAGCCCAGTCTATTGATGTTGTGCCTACTGGGTAGAGGTTGTTGTACTTGGGCTGATCAAGAGGGTGATTGATACTGCTCTAGCCCCTATCAGGACCGACTTGAGAGAGCATAGAGAGATGATCGACGTGTATGGATTGGCCTTGGATTCCCTCATTGTGAGAGTTAAGGTTTGTCAGCAGGGAAAGGGTGTTTCTAAGGATGTGAAAGCCTTGAAGGCCGATATTA
Source organism: Solanum gracilifrons (assembly GCA_029582605.1). Lineage (NCBI taxonomy): Eukaryota > Viridiplantae > Streptophyta > Magnoliopsida > Solanales > Solanaceae > Solanum > Solanum gracilifrons. The sequence goes on along the minus strand of JAJOOH010000408.1, from coordinate 46,754 downwards.
TTGGGCTGCGGCGCGATGTGGATGCGCTGAAATCCACTGATCTCTCGATGTTATTTGGCACTGTGGATCTTCTGGAGGTTTCGAGTACAGATTTCTTGGCAAGTTCTGAGATTTCTCTGGTTACTACGACCAAAGATGTTGTTGGGGATGATGCAGATGCTGGGTGCGAGACCGATGAAGAGGAGTTGGGTGTTTGAGATGCAGTTGTATATGATGATTTAGAGGACCTCGACAGGGTTATGGTACAGACATCTGTGGAGGCATCTCTAAGGGACACGTCTATGGTGGGCTCCAGTGAAGCGAAGGATTGTGTAGAGCCGGGCACTGATGCCCAGACTGAGGGAGTCACTGATATGCAGAGTTCACCGCCGGCTTAGCCTGACGGGGGGCATTTAACTCTTTTTCAGTTCCTTGTTTAGACTTGTTTCATTTATTTCTTTGCATTTGAGGACAATTGCTAGTTTAGTTTGGCGGGGTGAGGTATTTCCATACCTACCTCTTTTGGGTTGTTTTATGGATTTTATTTTTGTTTGTGTGTTTGTGTCAGTGCTGGATTTTGTTGGTATATATTGGTTTTTGATCCATTGAACTTAATGTTTATGTTGGTTTTGAACCGAATAAAAAAATTGCCACCTCTTGATGTTTGTGATTGTGGTTATTCTCCTGTAATTTTGAGTGTCGGTTGTGATCAATACCGATGACTTGAATAGTGCTCTCAATTGAACGATATGTGTGTGCAGCTCCAATGAGGCTAATTGAGCTACATAAGTCATATGTGACCTCTTAGCATCTCATTGTGACTAAGTCGGTTGTTGAGTTGACCTCTTGTGATGATCATTGCACACAAGCTGAAAATTGTAGAGTCTTGTTGGATGATTGTGTTGAATGCCATGTATGGTGAAATTTTCTTGAAATATGTGCTTAGTAATACCTAGAACTTTCCTCGTTAGTCCAATTGACTAATGTAAACAAATGATAGAGATGATCGTAGGCACAATTTATGAAGAGTAAATAAAAATTGCTATTATAACTCTCTGTGACAACCGTGTGAGAGTGTTAACCTTGCTTGGCACCATTTGAGCCTATCTTTTTTCTTTAAAAGAAACATAAACAACTTTTACCTCTTTGTCCCATCACCTATAACATTAATGAAGTATTGGTTCGTTTGAATAGCCAACTTAGGCCAAAAGCTTAAGTTGGGGTATGGTGAAAAAGGAGGAATTTCAAGAAGATTGAGAAATTCACCCTTGAAAAATCATGTTGAATAAGATGGAACCCCTCCATCTAAAAAAGAGAGAAAAGAAAGAAGTGAAAGAAGAAAAAGATGAAAAAGAAAAAAATTGTCAAAATAAAATTTGTGAAATGGACAAAAGAAATGGGATATCAAATGAGTCATGCTTAAAAAAACGTAGGGTGGATTGTGAAAAATCATGTAGTGTGAAATCGAAAAGCAAAAAAGTGAAATGCATGACATTCTTCATGATGGTAGAACTCATTAAACCAAAATGATCATACATTTACCTTCAGCCCTGTTACAAGCGTTGAAAGACCTTTGTGATCTTGTGTGAGCTGAAAGCAATGTTGGTTGGAAAATAAGGGCAAGCCTATGGGTAGAATCATGCATGTGTTCATCTTTGAGAGTGTAAGAGTTTCTTTTGAGGAAATTCTAAATTGTTGATGAGTTTTGTGTGAGCATGGAATCATTGTTGGTGTGAGGGAATTTGAATGCTTTTGCTGAGCTTGAACTTGCATTGAAGCAAGCATTGTGAGTCTGAGTCCTATTTGATAATAGTAAATCAAAGTTTGAAACTTAGAGTGCATAATTGAGCATTGCATGAGTAGTTTGAAACTCTTGTGTACATTCATGTTGAGTCTTGACTAGCACTAGTTGTAGACATCCTTGTTAAACTAATCGATCTTGTGTTTTACTTTAGGACAGGCAAAAGTTTAAGTTGGGGTGTTCATGAGTCTGGGAATTTGACTCATTTAAGGCTTATTATTCATAGAATTAGTGTCTTTGATGCCTATTTTATGCTCAGAACTGATGTTTAAGTACTAATTTGCAGCTATGAAGGCAAAAGAGCAAGGCAAGGAAATTTTTGGGAAAAAAGGAGCGGAAAAGCTGAAAAAGCTGATGATAATGAAAGATGACAATCGCCAAGACCACTCGGCGACTCGCCGAGTGGTACTTCAGCTCGCCAAAAGTTACAATGTGCCAGCCAGAGGAAAAGCCAACTCGAGGATGGAAATGGACCTTCGGTGAACCGTGGAATGGATCGGCGACAAGTATCTTGATCGCCTAAAGTTATTAGGTTTGAATGGTGAAGAGGCAAGTCAAGACGACCATAGAAAGGGACACTTGGCGCTTCGCCAACCAGGTTGGCAATGCTGAACTAATTCCTCTGATCGGTCATACGATGAAAATCTGGAAGAGTATAAATGCAAAATTTTAAATAAGTTAAAAAAATTCCAAAATGTGGAGAGAACATTCAAAGTGTTTGAGAGTTCTTACTTGGAGTTCTTGATCTCAAACACTATTCTTAGAGTCTTTTAGTAAACTTTTACGTGGGTTTTGAATTTTAGTTGATTTGAAGCATTGTGAAGACCTGGAACTCATTACCCAACTCATGTAGAACATAGTTGGTAATATTTTCCTGCTTTTTATAATGTGTGGCTAAGACCCCTATTTTTGGGGAGTGATTATGTGATTAATTGTCTCAATTAGCTTATGGGTGTTAGTAATTACTGATTGAATTGTTGTTTTGAAGTAGCTTCAATTGATAACTAAGTTTTAACTCATGAATTATAGATGCAAATGCAGTTCTAGCCTAGTATTATATGCTTGCTTGAGAAAAGGGTTTTAGAATTAAGGTTATCAATTGATGATTTTAGTTACTAGGTTGTTGCGTATTCAGCTTGACAAAGTGAATCTTAATTCGATCCTACCTATCTAGCTCCAGAGAGTAGGTAAATTAAGGTTTTGGGCTGTTTATAATTATTATGGTTGTCAAGGTTCCAGAGAACTCGCTTGAATTGTAATAGTTGATCGAGAGATGGCTATTCGATCTATAGTATAGCCTACCCACTAAGATTCAGAGACTTTTAGTAATTAGTAAACACCCGGATAGTGAAATTGGCAATTTATCGATCACTTCCCTAAGGATCCCTTTATACTTGATTACTCCCCTGTTTTTGTAGATGTTAATTGACAAATCTAATCCCCCTATTTGACACTAGTTGTCAACAATAAATTCAATTCCAACAACCCATTAAAAGACGTCTTTCACTTCGTAATTGAATTCTATATTGTATCACTCCATGTGGGATCGACCCCAACTCTTTGTTGGGTTTATACTAGACTGCAATCGCTTACACTAAGAATTAGATGAAGTGTAGTTAAGCGTTATCAAGAGACTCAACCAGTCTAATCTTGATAAATGTACACCACTTTCTAGCTGACCTATCAAATTGATATGCAGTGCAATCGATCCCTATAAACTCCACAAGACCCAAAGTATGTAGTCGCTAATTGCAAGTAGTCAGAAACTCATAAGCATACTCAACAGATAACCTCGGAGTTGAAAGCCTCAAGAATACAAGCATCTTCTACTCCTTTAGATGCATAGCTCTGGGCGCAATCTTGGCCTTGTCATGCCAGGTGGTACTTGGGACCGAGGTGCCTCTACTGCAGGCTGATCCTCCTGACCTAGGGCAGGTGCCGACGCTTGTGCTAGAACAGGTGTTGGTGGTGGACCTGGTACTGGTGCTGAGCAGGTGTGGTACTGGAGCCTACTGCATGGTGCCGAGCACAGTCAAAAGTTGGGCAATAGCTGCCTGAAGATCGGGCGCCATAGTCGGACTGGGGTGGCTAGGCTGGTCACACCCCCCCGGCTAATCCAGAACACAGGTTACTGGAGGATTCGATTGTTCTTGACCCTACAATATATCTAGGGGTAGTGATGCACCCCTGCCAAGCAAGAGAGGTCGACCCTTACTCGAGCCACCATGTGGCACATTGATGAGTCCACATATTGGACTCATTTAGGGCTTTATTTTGATAGAAATAGTGTCCTCGAATGCTTATTTTGTCTCAATATCTAATGAAAACTCCTAAGTTTCAGGTATTTGAAGTTTTAGTGGAAGCATGGACACTTAGGCACAAAAAGGAACAAAAAGGCTGAAAAGAGCGAAGAAGCTGAAGCATGAGCATCGCCAAGAACCTTTGGCGATTCGCCGAAAGTAAAAAACTCAGCCCTTTGTTCCAGTATGCGAAGCCCTAAAGGAAAAGGATCAAAAAGGCGATGAAAGAAGAAGTCGGCGCTTCGCCGAATAGTTTCGCGAAGAAGTACTTAACTGCCCAATGGGTCCAGAACGTGAAGATGTTGTAGACAAGCACACAACGGCGATGAGACAGAAGAAGGGCGAATCGCCGAGTCATTCGGCGGACTCGACTAACCTCGCCGAACTATCTGCCTGCACTAATTTCTGATGGTTATAAATACTAAACTCTTATTTAATTTTAGAAGTTCCGAACCATTATTATTATTTTCATAATAGAATAGTACGTTTTTAGATATTTTCTCTCAAGTTTGGAGAGGGTTTTGTGGGAGACTTGAAGAGAGAAGGATTTCTTCTTCCTCAAGTTCGAAGTGGGTCTTCTCCATTCTTCTTCCTTTGGTTAAATCAAGTTGGGTCTTGCTTACTGATAGGGTAGATCTATTTTAATGGTGATTTCACCTAGTGGTTGTGGTTTAATTTAATAGGTTTGTAGTTGCAAATACAAAGTCACCCATGTGTTTTCGGCTTACCCGAGAGGGAGGTCTTAAAACCAAGACCACTAGACTGATGGCCTAAGGAGTGGGTCGACATGACGTTCAGGCCGAGAAGGTAAGGCCTAGTCCCATATCGTAACACACAGCTTGAGAGAGTGAGTGGGGTAAGGTGTAGGCTAGTCCTCATGCGGCAAATGGGTGTACGAGAGGAACCCATTTGAAATGGGCTTAGTTGCCTGAGAGGGAACTTATTTCCATCTAAAGCTTAGCTTAGTCACTAATATCTTGCAATTTCATATTGAAAGCATGTACCCAACGATTTAACTCAACTTGTATTGCAGTCACACCCCTAGAACATATCTGAATACTTGATTTTCTTGTTAATTATTGATGTTTTTACTACCTGTGACAAAACCCACAATCGATATTTGACTCTTTTGTGTCTCCCCCTTTAATTTACTATGTTTTTTGTTCATTAATGTCTTTAGCTACGACTAGTTAGAGCTTAATTTTATCTTTCTATAAATTCTCAAAACCACTCCCTTGGGACATGACCCCAACCTTTAGTTGGGTTACTATACTATCGACGATCGTAGACACTCATACCATAGGTTAGTGTCGTTGGTCACAATATGCATCAAAATGGCACTGCTGCCGGGGAGTGGTGTTATTTGGGAATTCGTAGTTAAATAAAAAATTTGATTCTTTCCTAGTTTTAGTTATACTAATCTAAATTGTAGTTTTGTTTTGCTAGTGTGAATATCAAAACAGGAACTAAGGATGGAAAATCATTATGGATTTCACACAGATCATCACCTTCTGAAACTACTAAACCTCAGGGACAAACTCCTGACATTTAAACAGGAAGGGGATGAAACAATTCAAGAAATGTGGCTAAAGTTTCAAGAGGTACTGCAACCATGCCCATCTCACGGAATGACGGATAAGGGGCTACTGGAGTGCTTATATCGAGTCTAGGACACGAGAATAGAAGTATAGTTGATCAAAATTTCGATGGTAGCATGGTACACCAGCCCTATGAAGTGGTAGCAAAACTTCTCGATGGTAGGGTGGAAGCCAACAAAGAAGTAAAAAGAAAGCAGGAGTGGGATGCACTAGTCACCTAATTGGATGTTCTATCCACCCGAGTCACGGAATTGGAAACACAAGCCATGAAAGAAGAAAAGTAGTCCTCCCTTAGAGGATGTAAACATGGGATAGAGCAGAGAAACGTGTAAGATGATGAAGCTCCGTCACTCATTCAGCAAATAATCGAGGCAGATGAGAAGATGTTAAATGAGATGAAGGAGAACATTGAAATGCTAAATGAAGTGCCAGCCTCTCACTCCATGACCATTCAGCTGCAGGATGCTCAGATCAGCCATTTAATATCAGGCCATTACCCATCATTCACTGAGGACTCGCCTAATTACAACATGGGCAACTCCGAGGATGAAGAATAGTCGCTGACTTGCGTCGTGCTGCGACATTAACTAAGGCGATGTTTGGGAGGCAAACCAAAACCCCATATTATCTTAGATTTGCGTACTAGTACAAATAATAGTGTCTTATTCTTGCAGATTGAAGTGTGGTAGGTGCCAAAGAGGTGCAGAATAGCGAGCAGCAGACCCAGTCGGCGTGTTGCCGAAGACACCGATGATCAGTGTTATTTTGCCATTTGACTCAAGGCACTTTCTAAGCCTGGAATCTGTAAAAATTGGTGAGCTCAGGAAGGTTTCAGTGATTCACCCATCTGATCGGCGAACTCGGGGTCACCGCCGTTTGAATATCCACAGCTTCTGAGATGTATTGTAGTGTTTGGCGAAGCGCCGAAACACTCAGAAGTCAAAGAACTATCACCGAACAGGAACGAATTGGATAAGCTGTAGGACAACGCACAAAATGATAGATGATTAGTCAGTCGAGAGTGTTGGTTTGAGGTAGGCGCATTGGAATGCTAAGAGAAGATGTACTTAACTTGATGAATCACTCAACAGTGCACCAAACGTCCCCAACATACCTTCTACTTTACGTGACGTCTGTTGAAGAATTCCAACTCGAAACAGTTGCCTAACCAGGATTATTCTCTATCCCTATCTATGTCTTTACTTAATTTGACCTCGGGATTATTGTTATATATTTGAGGACAAATCTTTTTATTTGTGGTAGAGTGAGGCCCACCTGTGTGTGCTACTTACTTTTTGCTCGCGTTTGTGTTTATATCTGGGCTGTTATGTTTAAAATTATTTGTAAACTGCTTTTTGTGGATGTTTGAGCTCATGACTCTCTTTTGTTTTTAATTGCAAATGATTTTGATCCTTCAGAAAAATTTTGAATTTTTTGCACATTTTTGCCACCCTTCATGAGTTGAATGTGGCTATTCTTTTGCAAAAATTTGAGTCTCGATTTCGGTCAATACCAATGACTTGAATAGTGCTCTCAATTGAACGAACATGAATGTATGGCTACAATGAAGCCAAATGAAGTTGCATAGACAATATGTGAACTTTTTGCATCTCGTTGTGATTAGCCATTTATTGAATTGATTCTCTTGTAATGACCGTTGCACACTAGCGAAAGTGTGTAGTCTTGTTTGACTTAAGTGTCGATGCCTTGTGTGATGAGCTTACTTTGAACCTCGCATGAATAAACCTAGAATTTTCCCCGTTAGTCTGATTGATTTAGTAAGGTGTGCTCTTGAGTTGATCTTAAGCAACTTTTGAAGAGTGTGAGCCAATTTGACATATACCTTTTTTGTGGCCTACCCATGAGCGTGTGAAACTCTCTTGAACATCCTTTGAGCCTTACCTTTATTTGAAAGAACCTTGATAAACCCTAGACCTTACTTGATCCACTACCCATAATCCTCTTGATTTGTGGTTTAGTGTATAGCCAACTTAGGCCAAAAGCCTAAGTTGGGGGTGTAGTGAAAAAGGAAAAGGAGAAGTCAAGAAGTGCAAGAAAAGTCTCCCTTAACCCATGGTATTGCGGAAAAATGGAAACCCTCCATATAAAAAAAAATGAAAAAGAAAAGTTGTGGAATAAAAGTACAAAAGAAATTGGGTTTCTAAGCAATCCATGGAGGTGAATAAAAAGATGACTTAGAAGTACTAGAAAAAGAATTGATAAAGGAAAAGAAGGGGATGCCTTGAGAATACCACAACTCATGAGGAAAAAGTCTATGAGCCTAAATGACCATACTTTTGCACTCAGCCCCATTACAAACCTTAGAAAGACCATTTTGATCTTGAGTAAGCTAAATCGAAAGTCGATTGAAAAATAAGGGCAAACCTATGGGTGAAAACATGCATTGTGTTCCTCTTTTTTGAGTGTGAGCATTTCATCTGATTCCTGATCTTGAATTGATTCACCTCTGTGTGTTAATATGGAATCATTCTTCATGTGAGGGCATTTAGATACTTTTTGTTGAGCTTGAACTTGCACAAGTAGCAAGTATTGCGAGCATGAGAATTTTTGGTAATGGTGTGTCACAACTTGAATCATTGAGTACACAATTGATCCTTCCATAAGTAAATTGAGTCTTGTTGTGTGCACTCATGATTGAGTCTTGTGTAGCACTATTTGAGACACCCTTTTTGAACGGCTGAACTCAAGTTTGTTTGAAGACAAGCAAAATTTTAAGTTGGGGGTGTTGATGAGTCCACAAATTGGACTCATTTAGGGCTTTATTTTGATAGAAATAGTGTCCTCGAATGCTTATTTTATCTCAATATCTGATGAAAACTCTTAAGTTTCAGGTATTTGACGTTTTAGTGGAAGCATGGACACTTAGGCGCAAAAAGGAACAAAAGGGCTGAAAACAATGAAGAAGTTGAAGCATGAGCATTGCTAAGAACATTTGGTGATTCGCCGAAAGGACAAACTCCGCTTTTTTTTCCAGTATGCCAAGCCGTGAAGGAAGAGGATCAAAAAGGCAATGAAAGGAGCAGTCGGTGCTTCACCAAATAGTTCCGTGAAGCAGTACTATACCGCCCAATGGTCCAGAACGTGAAGATATTGTAGGCAAGCACTCAACGGCGATGAGACAGAAGAAGGGCGAGTCGCTGAGTCATTCGGCGGACTCGACTAACCTCGCTGAACTATCCGCCTGCACTAATTTCTGATGGCTATAAATACTAAACTCTTTATTAATTTTAGAAGTTCCAAACCATTATTATCATTTTCAGTATAGAATCGTACGGTTTTAGATATTTTCTCTAAAGTTTGGAGAGGGTTTTGTGGGAGACTTGAAGAGAGAAGGATTTCTTCTTCCCCAAGTTGGGAGTGGGTCTTCTCCATTCTTCCTCGTTTTCTTAAATCAATGTTTAATTTCTTATACCCATTTGATTTTAGTATCACTTTAGGTGTATTTTGTTATTTCCTCATGTGTGGCGAAAAAATCCCCATTCTTGGGGTGTGATTTAGCAAATATGTGTTGATATTGTTGTTCCATCTTGCTTGCTGATAGGGTAGATGTATTTTAATAGTGATTTCACCTAGTGGTTGTGGTTTAATTTAATGGGTTTGTAGTTGCAAATACAAAAACACCCAGGTGTTTTCTACTTGCCCCAGAGAGAGGTCATGAAACCAAGACCACTAGACTAATGGCCTAAGGAGTGGGTCGACATGAGGTTAAGCCCGAGAGGGTGAGCTCTAGTCCCATATCCTAACACTCAGCTCGAGAGAATGAGTGGGGTAAGGCGTAGGATGGTCTTCATGGGGCAAATGGGTGTTCGGGAGGAACCTATTTGAAACGGAGTAAGTTGCTCGAGAGGGAACTTATTTCCATCTAAAGCTTAGCCTAGTCACTATTATCTTGCAAATTTCCCATTGAAAGCATGTACCCAACGATTTATCCCAACTTTTATTGCGGTTACACCCCGAGAACATTTCCCCATACTTGATTTTCTTTTTAATTTTTGTTGTTTTTACTACTTGTGACAAAACCCCCAATCGATATTTGACACTTTTGTGTTGCCCCCTTTAATTTACTATATTTTTGTTCGTTAATGTCTTTAGCTACAACTAGTTAGAGCTTAATTTTATTTTTCTATAAATTCTTAAAACCACTCCATTGGGACACGACCCCAACCGTTAGTTGGGTTACTATACTATCCACGATCGTAGACACTTATACCGTAGGTTAGTATCGTTGGTCATGATAAGCATCACACGCACTAGCAAAAAGAGTGAAACAAGTGAGATTCAAAGAAACAAATAACACATTGACTGCACGAAAGTGATACAAAAGAGAGGAGTTCCTAAAGACACCTTATAACCTACAAAAGATGGGACACATACGTATTTGAACTGATCCGAAGAACTCTACCAGGTATTAGCTCTATTCAAGTGAGACCGATGAACCTGGGATCTATTACCAACTTTTCATGACCCAACTTCCCGAGTCATGATGGCACCTACTAAAACCAACCAACAGGTAAGTGACCCATACCCAGAACAAGAAGTAGTGAGTACAAGGGTAGAACTAAACAAAAATTAATGTTAACAATAAGCAAAGACGAAAACCAGAAGCAAACCAAAACCTATTTACAAAGGAACCCTCCCAAAAACCTGGAAGTCACGAGTACAGAGCTTTCTAACGAGATAAATACAAGTCCAAAAAGTGGACATCAACAAGACATCATAAAGGCAAAAGACAATCTAACATAAGTATAAAAGAAGACATGTTAATCCAGAACCCCAAGTGCTAACCCTCGTCTTCGATACTCACAAGCTGCAAAAGACGGCACGAACAACCATTATTTGTAGTTGGTACAAGGACCTGCATCGGGAAAAGATGTAGAGTGTAGCATAAGTACCAAAACAAGGTACTCAGTAGGCATCACAGGCCGATCGAGCAAGAAATGTAAAAAGAATCTGAAAAGATAGAATCTAGATAAAAACAGAGGTTAAAGCGGTTATAAAAAGAAGCACACGGGAGTACCTAAAATAAATCTAAGTAGAGCTCAACTAAACCTAACTGGACAACCATAAGCCCAGAAGGTACACTTGTGCACAAGTTAAGATAAAACCCGAACGAACCCACATAAGCCTGACAGGTACATCGAATAGCTATGACTACAAGAATATGATACTCAACCCAAGTCCAAATAAATTCAACCATTCCTCGAAAGGTATCATCTCACCCATCCAAGTTACCATGGAAAGGTGTCCTCTCCACACCAATCCAAGCTACCATGAAATGGAATCATCTCCTTACCAATTCAAGCTTCCATGAAATGACATCATCTCCTTAACAATTCAAGCTACCATGAAATGGTATCACATTACCAATCCAACCTATCCATGGAAGGTATAACATTACCAATCCAAGTTATTCATGGAAGGTATCACATTACCAATCCAAGCTAGGTCTTATTATCATGATTCATAAGTTCTTAGATACATTTTAGGTGAGCAAGCCTTTCAACCTAGAATCATTCACATTCATAAATAAGCAATTTATATAGGAACTATCCCTTCCACAACAAGTACATCTAAATCATTAGTTCATAATAGAAGTTTTACTCTCAAAGCCCTACATCTCATAATCATCATATAAGCTTCAATCTCAAGCAATCAATGTCATATCATCTCATAAGCCTCAATCGCAAAGCAATTCTAATCATAATTCATCAATCCTATAAGGATACATCTAAACGCACAATTTTTCCTTTCATGGCACAAAACCCATCTACATCAATTTCATCTTTCTAGACATAGGTTAGGCATGGGTACATGTAAATTCATCCTAAAAACATGTAATCCTATCAATCCATGCATAAACAATAATAAACTAAACATTTGGGTCAACATTCATCAATAACCACAACTATAGAAGAAAATCCTAACTCAAATTGGGGAATTTCTACTTTTTAAATTGGGGAATCTTAGGGACTCCATGAAAGAAAGAATTCCATTGATAAAAAGCCATCATACCTTGATTTAAAAGCCCACAAATTCCTGAGGAATGGAGACTTGACCTTCGCCTTAGCTCCAACTCTTTCTTCTTCTTCAAGTTCTAGAGAAAGAAGAACTTTGGGATTTCTTTTGGGTTTTGGAAATAATGACTTGAATGGGATTTCTTTTGGGTATTGTTGTAAGTTGATCCAATTGAGTGGATAATGGTTGGTTATGATTTTATATGATCTAATTACATGTTTTTAGTATGATTATACATGTATTCTTAATTAACCTAAGATTCTAGGGTGAAATTTATATAGTTTGGTTTTATGCCATGAAAGGGAAATTGAGGGCTTAGATATGATCTTTTAAGATTGATGAATTACTTTATGAATTGCTTGAGATTAGAACTCCTAGTTATGAATTGCTTAAAAGTAAAGCTTGTAGACGCGAATTCATGAGATTAGGGCTTACATTATGAATCATGATTAGTAGTGTTGATATTGAGTCTATGTGACCATATATGATTAAAATTGGTTAAGGATGAAGGATATTGAGTCTATGTGACCATATATGATTAAAATTGGTTAAGGATGAAGCTTGTGAGTAGAATACCTTGAGATTAGGTCTATGAGGTGCTTATGAGAAGTATTACTTGAGAGTAAAGCTTGTAATCAGAGATGACGAATTCTAGGGCTTTGAGAGTAAGGCTAATATGTTGAATTATGAATATTAAGGCTTTGAGAGTGAACCTATTTGCATGTTCAAGTGTATATAGTATTATTGTGGAAGGACTTTACCCACATGACCTATATTATGAGTATATGAGATTATGCATGAAGTGATTTGATTATTTGAATTGTGATTATATCCATGTCTAATGTAGTCATTCTATATGTGTTAATTTGATATGAGCTTTGCCCTTGAAAGAGCAAGGTATAATATCATACATGTTATGAACTCTTGGTTTATGCTTTAAGAACACTTTGAGAGTAAAGTGAATACGATTATGAACTAGTGGTTGTGTTGTTGAAAGGTTATCCTCATATACACACTTATGCATGAATATAACTTGATGTGAAAGGTTTTCTCATATTATGATGATTCGAAGGTTGAAAGGTTTTCTCACCTATTAAAGCTATATATAGACATTGACGGTGAAAGGTTATTCTCACGCATCATCTAATGAGCTATAGTATGAGTTATGTTGGGTTGAGTGTCAAGACATTCTTCCATAGATATGAACTTAAGTCAAGACTTAATATGAACTCCGTGGGAATTAATGCTTACACCGAGTGGATATTGAATATGACATGGAAGCTCTCCCGCTAGTAGAGGCCGGGTTACTAGAGGAGGTCTTATGAAATGGAAACTCTCCCGCTAGCAGAGGCTGGGTTTCTAGTAACAATCTCTTTATCCCATAAACTACGTGCCCTCGTACGTTACTTAGCTATTAGGATCCACCTAAGCTAAGAGTACGGTTCTACCTTAGGCAAGTAGAGCAACCCCTTTTAGTGTGGGGTAGACACCGGATTCCATGTTAGCTCACATGGTCTATGTCGGTCAAAGTTAATTTCCACAACTATAATATAAATTATGAACTATGGTTACTCAAGAAGCTTTACTTAGCATGGGTGGGATTATGAGATCTTATTCATGCATTGCACAAGTATTCTTTGAGGGTGATTATGGTGGGTTCTCTTATGCTATGTTAAACTAAATGCATTGATTATGACTATGACTATGATATAATCTCTTATGCTCACAAATTATGATTATTGTCTCTTATGCTATAGCCTATGTCTTATGATGATTTCTCTTATACTTATGACTTATGTTGATTTCTTTTATGATTATGGTGTATGTCTTATGTTGACTAATGCCTCTTGTATGCTTATGTTGATTATTTATGCTAGCCATCATATTTACTACATTATTGTACTAACGCATACTTTTGCCTACATTTTTATCAAATGTAGGGTTCGGCAATATTGACATCTATCCTCGTGGCTAGGTTCATAGTAGATCAAGAAGAGATGTTTTGGTGAGTACTCATAGCATCGAGGACTTGATCACCCTTTCTTTTTATGTTTTTCTTTTAGGTTTAGATTTTGTATGGGCTATGTCCCTAACTCTTTTCAAGTATTAGATGGTTTGAGACAAGTGTAATAGACTTTTGCTTCATTTTATGAAACCTTGATTATATTGAAAAATGTTTTAGATTTCTGTACTTTTCTACTATCTTATGTTGTAATATGCTAAGGGGCTTGTATGAGACCCATTTGGGGTCGTGTACGCCTTGTTACATATAGGGGGTACCCTTGGGTCGTGACAAACTTGGTAATTAGAGCACAAGGTTTAGAATGGTTCTAAGATGTCTCAAACCACGTCTAGCACTATCTTGTTCATAAATGTGAAGCGCACCACATTTATGAATAGGAGGTTATTGGATGTTAAGGAAACTTCACTTCTTCTTTCTTTAAGTCGTGCCATAGATTTTAACTCTATTAGGTCTTCTCCTAATCCGGTCCTGATGGTTTTCAGGATATGACTACTACAAGGGCTAACGTTAGAAGGATTTAGGAAGAAAAGGTGGATCAAGACGTTCCTCCCCAAGCTCCTCTGCAAGCTCTAATTGACCCTTTGGAAGAGAAAGTAATAAATGAGAAATTTAGGTTTGGTTTTCAAATGTTGACTCAGGCTAGTATAGCAACTCTAGAATTTTATGGGTCAAAGATGGAGGAAAATCCTCAAGAATTCATAGAAGAGGTCTCTAAAGTGTTGGATTTGGTGGGAGTGAGTCCGGTAGAGAAGGCGAAGTTGGCTTCTTATCAAATCAAAGGGGTTGCTCAAGTTTGGTATAATAAAGGGAAAAGGGCTAGACCGGTAGGAATGGGTCCTATAGAGTGGAAAGGGTTCAAGAGTGACTTTCTAGATAGGTTCTTCCCTTTAGAGATGAGAGAAGCTTTAGTGCTTGAGTTCATTAACCTTAGGCAAGATAATACTAGTGTTAAGGAATATGCATTGAGGTTCACCCAATTGTCTAAATATGCTCCAATTCTAGTGTTCAATCCTAGGTCGGGAATGAGTAAGTTTGTGTCGAGAGTGTCTGATTTAGTTGTAAAAGAATGTTGTACGGCCATGATTGATCATGACATGAATATTTCTCTCCTTATGATGTATTCTCAACAAGCTGAGGAAGAGAAACTTGAAGAAGGGTTGAGGAAGAAAAGGAGGTTTAGGATTGATGATGATAATTCTCCTCTTGAAAGGTTCTCCGAAAAAAGTCCTTCTAGGTTTCCCCCAAGATTTAGTGAAGATAGGGTGTCTAACCCTAAACCGAAGGAATTAGTAGTGAGTCCATATGGCCTATTTGTGCTAGGTGTGATAGGAGACAAGTGGGTAAATGTCTAGCGGGTTCCAATGTTTGTTTTGGTTATGGTGAGTTGGGCGACAAGATAAGGCATTACCCTACAGTTGCTAGAAATGAAGGGGATAGTCGTTGTAGGTCTCAACCCTACCCTTCATCCGGTCCAATTGGTTCGGGTGCGAATGATCCAAGGAATATTATGTTTTATGCTCTCCAAGCTAGAGGTGAACAAGAGTGTCCTCCGAATATTGCTCCCGGTATGTATTTTATGCTTATTAATATTGCATTGTTGCTTGTTTATTTTGTGGCTTGATAGACTTTGATATTGTCTTTGGTATAAATGGGTTGCATTATGGTTATGTGTATTTGATGGTAGAACCTGACTTAGTCATGATGAGTTTTGGGGTATGTTAATAGATTTGATGAATAGGGTGTTTGAGTGAATAGACTCCTCTAAAAAGGGTAGAAGTGTAATCAACCATGGTTTAGAATCATCTTGTGTGATGGATGTGAAAGCTTGGTGATGACTTGCTCCGACCTTAGAATTTAAAGAAATAATGCTTAGAAGAGTCTGTATAGGTTAAATCTCAAGGAGGAGATGATGTGCTTAAATAGCACGGTCATTGAGTGTTTTTAAGGTTCATGATATGGGTTGGCTTGAAATTCTCACCTTGAGAGGTGTAGTGAGTTTGTGTAGTTTAGTCCCGGTTTTGTAGGATCATATAAGATCTTGAGTGGAGTTGGTAAGGTTCCTTGTTAACTAAAGTTTCTTAATGAGTGATATTTGGTTTTCCATGTCTCTAGGATATAGAAGGGTGTTGGAGGTCCAACATTCATAGATTCCTTAAGAAGAGTTGGGAGTTAATGAGAATTTCTCTAATTTAGAAATATCGATATGGATCTTAGACCAGCAAGTTAAGAAATAGAAGATTAAGGAAGTTACTTCCATGAAAGTGTTAAGAAGTGGTCTTTGAGTGAAGGTTTTAGGTGAGGGTGCTACTTGGGAGGCCAAGGGCTAATAAGAAATCCTGATATCCTCAGCATTTTTCCTTGTATTCCTCCTTTAGCATTAAGATGATGAGTTCCTCATGATTTGTTCTTTACGTGAAGACATGTGTAATATAGATGTTTCCATGATTTCCTTACGGTATGCATGTTCATGAAAACTTGTGTTTTTAAAAAAAATAAAGTTGTATGACTATTTTTTCTTATGTTGAAGTGCATTGAGTAAGAATTGCCTATAGACTCAATGAGATGACTTGTTGAACATGCTTTAGTTGTCCTTTTTGAAAATATGTTGCATAAGTGCTCCATGTATTATGATGAGCATGCTTTTAGTTGGAGAAGGTAGTTCATCCTATGAATATGAGAAAAGTTGAAATTCCATGCATTTTGGGTTGTTAGATGTAGTTCCTACTTCTTTGTTGTGCAGTGAGTATGTTTGAGATGGAGTTGATGTTTCCTCCTTGTTTGTGTGCATTTAGAAGTGTTGCATGCATGATGGGATGCTAGTGTTGAGTCTTTACTTCTGTAAGGTGTCTTGATAATCATTCTGAGGACGAAAGTTCCCAAGGGGGAGATATTATAACACCCCGTAAACTAGTAAACTAAACTATAGCTTGACGTGAGGGTTAGAGTCACGAATGTACCCCCCCCCCCCTCCCGTACTTAGAATAAAGGTTTTCGTGTTAGAACGTCAAGGTAAGACCCCCCCAAGGACCAACCATTGGTCCTTGAGGAGGACCCTAGAACTTCCCAAAAACAGTGCCACCCAGAGGTCATTCATGCCCCGTGGATGGAGCCACGCCCTGTAGGTGGGTAGCCTGGGTGAGCCCTCTTTGAAATCTGCCTAAGGCAGTATCCACAGGCAGGACCCATGCCCCGTGGATGGGTACACACCTCGTGGATGGGGCCGTAGGTGCCAAGCCTGCCTTGCCAACCTTGCACACCACAACCTAAGTTTGACCAGCATGCCTCGTGGGTCCACCCAAGACCCATGGGCATGGTCTCATGGGTGAGGCAATGTGTTGGTTTTAGGTGGTTAAGTGAGGGCTTAATGGAACTTTTTAAAATTAATTAGGGATTAAGTGGTGTCATTTCACTAGTGTTTAAACCACCTATATAAATACTTTAGACCCTTAATTAAGCCATCATAAATAATTATTTCTAAAATCCAATTCCCTCTAAAAAATCCTCTGTCTATAAAGAAGAAGAAGAAGAAGAGGGTCAAACTAGGTCAAGACTCCATTCATGGATTCCTTTCATCCATAAAGCCCCCATGTTTCCCCCAATTGTGAAGATGAATCCCCAATTCTAGTTAGGGTTCCTTCCTATATTGTGGGTATTGTTATAAGTTGATCCAATTGTGTGGATAATGGTTGGTTATGATTGTCTATGATGTAATTACATGTTTTAGTATGATTATACATGTAATCTTGAATAACCTAAGATTATAGGGTTGATATAGTTTGGTTTTATGTCGTGAAAGGGAAATTGAGGGCTTAGATGTGATCTTCTAAGATTGATGAACTACTTTATGAATTGCTTAAGATTATAACACTTAGATATGAACTACTAAAAAGTAAAGCTTGTAGGCATGAATTTATGAGATTAGGGCTTATATGATGAATCATGATTAGTAGTGTTGAGATTAAGTCTATGTGAAGATATATGATTAAAAATTGGTTAAGGATGAAGCATGTGAGTAGAATACCTTGAGACTTAGGTCTATGAGGTGCTTATGAGAATTATTGCTTGAGAGTAAAGCTTGTAGTCATAGATGACGAATTCTAGGGCTTTGTGAGTAAGGCTAATATGTTGAATTATTAATGTTAAGGCTTTGAGAGTGAAGCTATTTGCATGGTGAATTGTATATGGTATTTTTGTGGAAGGACTTTACCCACATGACCTATATTACGAGTATATGAGATTATGCATGAAGTGATTAGATTATTTGAATTGTGATTATATCCATCTCTAATGTAGTCATTCTAGATATGTTTATTTGATATGAGCTTTTACTTTGAAAGAGCAAGGTATGATATCATGCATGTTATGAACTCTTGGTTTATGCTTTAAGATCACTTTGAGAGTAAAGTGAATTTTATTATGAACTAGTTGTTGTGTTGTTGAAAGGTTATCCCCATATACACATTTATGCATGAATATGACTTGATGTGAAAGGTTTTCTCACATTATGATGATTCTAAGATTGAAAGGCTTTCTCACCTATTGAATATATATGTAGACATAGACGATGAAAGGTTATTCTCACTCATGATTTAATGAGCTATAGTATGAGTTATGTTGGATTGAGATTCGAGACATTCTTCCATAAATATGAACTTAAGTCAAGACTTAATATGAACTTCGTGGGAATTAATGCTTAGCACCGAGTGGATATTGAATATGAGATGGAAGCTCCTGCTACTAGCGGCCGGGTCTATAGAAGAGGTCTCATGAGATAGAAGCTCTCCCGCTAGTAGAGGACGGGTTTCAAGTAACAATCTTCTTATCCTATAGACTACGTGCTCTCGCAGGTTACTTAGCTATATGGATTCACCTAAGCTAAGAGTATGGAGTAACCCCTTTTTGGTGTGGGGTAGACATTGGATTCCATGTTAGCTCACATGGTCTATGTCGGTTAAAGCTAATTCCCACAACTAGAATATGAATTATAAACTATGGTTACTCAAGAAACTTTACTTAGCATGGGTGAGATTATGGGGCCTTATTCATGCATTGCACAAGTATGCTTTGAGGGTGATTATGGTAGGTTGTGTTAAGTTATGTTAAACTAAATTCATTGATTATGCCTATTACTATGATATAATCTCTTATGCTCACAAGTTATGATTATTGTCTCTTATGATATAGCCTATGTCTTATGATGATTTCTCTTATACTTATGGCTTATGTTGATTTCTTTTATGATTATGGTGTATGTCTAATGTTGACTAACGCTTCTTATATGCTTATGTTGATGATTTATGCTAGCCATCATATTTAGTACATTATTGTACTGACGCATACTTTTGCCTACATTCTTATCAAATGTAGGGTTCGGTAATATTGACTTCCATCCTCGTGGCTAGGTTCATAGTAGATCAAGAAGAGAATTTTGGTGAGTCCTCATAGCATCGAGGACTTGATCACCCTTTCCTTTTATGTCTTTCTTTTATGTTTAGATTTTGTATGGGTTGTGTCCCTAACTCTTTTCAAGTATTAGATGGTTTCAGACAAGTGTAATAGACTTTCGCTTCGTTTTATGAAACCTTGATTGTATTGAAAAATATTTTTAATTTCGGTACTTTTCTACTATCTTATGTTATGATATGCTAAGGGGCTTGTATGAGACCCCTTCGGGGTCGTGTATGTCTTGTTACATCTAGGGGGTATCCCTGGGTCGTGACAAATTTGATATGAGCGTACATAAGGGGACTAAGATTCCGTTTCTTCTGAAACCTCATTACACCCTTCATGGGTGAGATTTTCAAGTAAACCCAATTAGTAACATCAAACTCGATCTATTCTTCTAACATCGGCATAGGACTTTTGTCGACTTTCGAATGTTCTCAACCTCTCTCTAATAAGTCGGACTTTTTCCATAGCCTCATGAACTAACTCGGGTCCTATCAATGAAACTTTACCAACCTCAAACTAACCTATAGGATATCTACACCTCCTACCATAAAGAGCTTCAAATGGAGCCATACAAATTGTCACGACCCAGGGGTACCCCCTAGATGTAACAGGGCGTATAAGACCCCCCCGAAAGGCCTCATACAAGCCAATTAGCATATTATAACAGAAAGTACTAGAAATGAGCATAAATTTAAACTTTCAATACAATCAAAGTCTTTATAAATCGAAGCAGAAGTCTAACATCATTGTCACAAACCATCCAAACATCATGAATAAAATCCTGGGACACAGCCCATACAATAGTCCAAGACATAAAAGAAAGATATATAAGAAAGTGTGGATCACATCCTCGAATCCAATGAGGACTCACAAATCTTCACTTTCTTGAGTTACTATGATCCTAGCCATGAGAATGAGTGTCGATATCATCGGACCCTACATTTGATAATAATGTAGGCAAAGTATGCATTAGTACAATCAAGTTCTAAATATGATAGATAACATAAACAACATAAACATCATGGTTAGTCAATACAAACAATAAGCATAATCAATACACATAAATCAACACCGTAATACGAAAGGAATACTTCTCAAGTAACCTTACTCATCCTTAGTCAAGACTTGGGTCATCCACCTCTAGTCATGCTTACCACTTGGATGGCATCTCTAGCAACACTCCACATTATTCATTCTTTACATCATAGTCTCATTATTCATACTTTCAATTATAGACATGGGGATTCGCCTCTTGCCTAGCTTATAAAGACTAATGGGTACTCTCATCTTGCCTTGCTTAAAGGCTAAGGGGTACTCACCTCTTGCCTTACTTTAAGATCATATAATACGGGTACTCGCCTCAACATTAATTCATAAGGATCACGTGTACTCGCCTCCATGTCCATTCATCATAATAAGAATGTGGGGACTCGCCTCTTGTTCAATTCTAAGGAGTAGGGGAATCGCTTCACATCTTTTCATATGGAGGTCAAGGGTAATCGCCTCTAGCCTCGTCAACTACATAGTCTTTTAGTCTAGATTCATTTTAGGTGAGCAGTCCTTTCAACCTAGAATCATTCATGTGAGAAAGCCTTTCACATTCATTCATTCATAATTAGCAATTCATATGGGAAGTATCCTTTCCACAACAATGACATCAATTACTAACAATTCCTATCATAAGCTTTACTCTCAATCCCTAGATTTCTTGGTCATTATCTAAGCTTCATTCTCAAGAAATTCTAACCATAATTCATCAATCCTATGAGGATGCATCTAAACCCACAAAGTTTCTCTTCATGGCATCAACCCAATTATATCAATTCTAGGTTAGAGTCATGGCATAGGCATAGATACATGTAATTTCATTATAAAAATATGTAATTATACTAATTTTATCATAAACAATCACAATCCACTCAATTGGATCCATAATCATCATAACCCACAACAATTAAAGAAACCCTAGCTAGAATTGGGGAATTCTTCATCAAATTGGAGGAATTCTAGGGGACTCCATGAATGGAAGATATTCATGGATGAAAAGATATCATTCCTTGATCACAAAGCCCTCACAATCTTGAACATTGGAGACTTGATCTTGACCTAGATCCCTCTTCTTCCTTCTTCTTCAGACTTTTAGAGAGAATATTTAAGAGTTTTGGGAATTTTTTTGGGATTTGAGAGAATGACTTGAATGAGGGGTTTTGAGGTTAAAAATACTTATATAAGTGTTTTAGACTTAAGCAAAACAATACTACTTAATTCTAATCAAAACCGGAAAAGACCCTTCAGCCCCTAAAACAAATTCTCAGGTGCCCACTTACGGACCTAGTCAACGGACCATGGTCTGACCCAAGGCCCATCCTGGTGAGCCGTAGTTGGCATCAGAGACTGGAATTCTACAGGGCCTCAACCACGGAACAGACCACGGATCATGCTCTGACCTACGGTCTGTAGGTTAGGCCGTGGATGGCACCTGTAATTTTCCCAAAATTGTTTTTTATCTCCTCTTTTCGGATACGGGGTGTTCTACTAGCCCTCTCACTTAGCCCTAATTTAGTCTACTAGATTCCGGGGTGTTACACCAATACTCAAATGGTAGTTATTGTTATAGGAAAACACAATCGATGGTAAGTGATCATTCCAATTTCCCTTGAAATTAATTACACATACTCTCAACATATCTTCCTATGTTTGGACAGTTCACTCTGCTTTCTCATCGGTTTGTGGATGCAAATTCGTACTAAACTTAACTTTAGTGCCAAGACACTTTTGGATAGACTTCCTAAACTGAGAAGTAAATTGAGTACCTCTATCGAAGATAATGGACAAGGGAACTCCATGAAACCTTACCATTTCCCTGAAATACAACTTAGCATATTCTTCCACCGTATAAGAAACTTTGACGGGAATAAAATGGGCCAATTTCATAATTCGGTCTACTATGACCCCAATCGAATTATATTGTCACCGTGTACGAGGCAAACCAACTATGAAGTCCATATTCAAATCTTTCCACTTCCAAGTAGGAATACTAATGTCTTGGGATAAACCTCCCGGATTTTGATGCTCAACTTTCACTTGTCGGCAGTTCGGACACTTATCCACAAATCCTACAATATCCTTCTTCATCCCCTTCCACCAATAGACTTCTCAAAAATCACGGTACATCTTGGTGGCCTCGGGTGAATGGAATACCGAGAACTATAGGCTTCTGTCAAGATATGCTCCCTTAAGTCTTAAACATTCGGATCACATAATCGACCTTGATATCTAAGCACACCATCTCACCTTTGGGAGAAAGCCTCAACAAAATATCTAAGTACTGCTTCTTTCAATTCTACTATGGTCGTATGAAGACATTGCCTAGCTTTCACATCAGTCACAAAGGACGATTATGAACCGTTATCAACCATAATACAACCCTTGGTAGAGTCCATCAACCCGCACCCAATCGATCCAATCTATGTACATCTCGTACCAATTCTCTCTTATCTTCTTCTATATGGATAACACTTCCCATTGATAATCGGCTAAGAGCATCCCCTACTACATTCGCCTTACTGGAGTGATAGAGAACACTCATATCATAATATTTCAATAACTCAAGCCACCTTCTTTGGCAAAGATTTAGATCTTTCTGATTAAGCACATATTGCAAACTCTTGTGGTCGGAAAACACATCTATATGCACTCCATAAAAATAATGCCTCCAAATCTTTAAGGCAAAAACCACCGCCGCTAATTCAACATCATGGGATAGATAACTTTTCTCATGAACCTTAAGTTGCCTTGAAGCATAGGCAATAACTTTCCCATTTTGCATAAGCAGACATCCAAACCTAATTCTCGAGGCATCATAATAAACAACAAAACCATTTGTCCCATCCGGTAAAGTCAACACCAGAGCGGAAGTGAGTCTATCTTTCAACTCTTGGAAACTCTTCTCACATAATTCGGATCATATGAACTTAGCCTTGTTTTGAGTCAAAGCTATCAATGGAGAGGCAATCGAAGAGAACCCCTCAACAAATCTTCTGTAATAACCAGCCAAACCTAAGAAACTTCTAATATCGGTAGAAGTTAGAGGTCTCGGCCAACTTTTGACCGCATCCGTATTCGTAGGATCTACCTCAATACCCTTACTAGAAACAATATGACCAAGAAAGCTACAGACCTTAGCCAAAAATCACATTTGCTAAACATTGAAAAGATTAATTGGTACTTGAGAATTTGCAACACAATCCTCAAATGATTGGTGTGATCATCCTCACTTCTCGAATAAATCAATATATCATCAATGAACACAATTACGAACATATCAAGGTATTGTCTAAACACCTGATTCATCAAATCCATAAATGCCACCTGAGCATTAGTCAAACCAAACGACATCACCAAAAACTCATAATTACCATACTGGGTTCTAAAAGCCATTTTCAGAATATCATCATTCTTCACCCTCAATTGGTGATAACCCGATATAAGGTCAATCTTAGAAAAGTAACTCGCACCTTGGAGTTGGTCAAACAAATCAGCTATCCTTGGAAGAGGATACTTATTCTTAATGGTCACCTTGTTCAATTGTTGATAGTCAATACACATACGAAGTGAAACATCTTTCTTCTTAACAAAAAAACTGGAGCACCCTATGGAGAGATACTCGGTCGGACGAAACCCTAATCCAACAAATCCTTCAATTGCTCCTTTAATTCTTTAAGTTCTAACGGAGCGATTCTATAAGGATGAATAGAAATAGGTTGCGTATCTGGAAGAAGGTCAATGAAAAAATCTATTTCCCTTTCTTGAGGAATACTGGATAGATCATCTGGGAACACTTTCGAAAAATCATTAACAACAGGGACCGACTCAAGACTAGGGGTTTCGAAATCCATATCCCTCACCCTAACTAGATGGTACATGCAACCCTTAGAAATTATCCTCCTAGCTTTAAGACGAGATAAAGTGACTTTTAGGCATAGAATTTCCTCCCTTCCATTCTAGGATAGGCTCATTCAAAAACTGAAATCTGACTACACGGGTTCTACAATCAATAGAAGCATAACAAGAGTGCAGCCAATCCATACCCAAAATAACATCAAAATCTAGCTTGTCTAACTCTATCAAATCGACAAGATTAACTCTATGGGATAAGGAGATGGGACATTTTCTATTGACCCTCTTAGCCAACATAGAATCACCAACAGGAGTAGAGAAAGAAAAAGGTTCTAATAACACATTAGGAAGTATATCAAACCTTCTAGCCACATATGGGGTCACAAAAGACAAAGTATAACCTAGATCAAGTAATGCAAAAATATCGAGGTGGAAGACTTTTAGCATACCGATAACCACATCCGGAGAAGCATCTTGCTCACCACGAGTCTGAAGTGCATAAAACCTATTTTGCTTAAGAGCATTGGAACCTGAACCACTAAAATGATCTTTCTTTCCCTATTTCCCTTAGCCTTAATCATCGAAAAATCCCTCATTTTGTGACCGTATTTACCACAACCGAAGAAACCATCGGTGCCGACTAGACACTTACCCTCATGCTTCTTTCCATACCTGGCACAGGTAGGCAATAGGGATCCACTACTATTTCCTCCTTGATGTTTAGGGTTAGACATTCTTTCATTGTTAGACCTTGGAGGAACATTAGAAAAACCTTTCCCGGAGAACCTTTGTCGAAACCTTGGACGACCACGTCCACCAGACCTAGAGTACGGAAAGTTACCATCATCCGTTCTTGCCTTATTTGTTTCCCTAGACCTCTCTTTAAGCTTTTCCTCTTCAATCTATTGGGCATGGACCATGAGACGAAAAATATCCATGTCATGGACAAGCATAGTGGTACGGCAATCTTTCACTACCAAGTCGAACACACCGGAAACGAACTTGCTCATCCTTTCCTTAGAGTCGGTAACTATAGAAGGAGCATATTTAGACATTTGAGTGAATCTCAAGGCATATTCTTTATCGCTCTTATTTCCTTGTCGGATATTGATAAACTTAAGTACTTTAGCCTCCCTCATCTCAAGAGGAAAGAACCTATCAAGAAAAGCGAACTTAAACCTTTCCCATTCAAGAGGGCCCACATCTACCAGTCTTGCTTCCTTACATTGGTTGAACCAAATTTAAGCAACCCCTTTTAGTAAATAAGTGGCTAATTTCGCCTTCTCCACCGGAGTCAGTCCCATGATGGTTAACACCTTGTAGACCTCGTCATTGAACTCTTGAGGATCTTCCTCAACCATAGAACCATAAAATTCCAAAGGATTCATCCTTGTGAAGTCCCTCACTTTAGATATCGTTGTACCCATATTTGGGTTCACGGGGTTCACAACTTCCTTATTGGCTTGGGCCATCACGGCTTGATCCAACACTTGAAAAGCCATCCTAAACTCCGCATTAGTCACTTTCTTGGCCAAAGGGTCAACCAGAGCTTGAAAAGGTTGAGGAGGAGCTCCTTGGTCAACATTTTCTCCCTATGTTCTTCTAGCAAAAGCTCTTCGAGTAGTCATATCATGTAGACCAACGGATAAGGATTAGGGGAAAGACCTTATAGAGTTAGACTATATCGCACGACTTAGAGAAATGAAGAAGTGAAGTTTTCTAAGAATCTAATATCCTCTCATTAATAAATGTAGTGCTCTTCACACTTATGAACAAAACTCTACTAAACGTTGTTTTGAGACATCCTAGAACCATTCTAAACCTTGTGCTCTGATTACCAAGTTTGTCATGACCAAGGGGTACACCCTAGACGTAACATGGCATACAAGACCCCGAGAGGCCTCATATAAGCCGCTTAGCTTTCATAACATACGATGATAGAAATGAGCGGATATTTAAAACATTTTCAAACAACATCAAAGTTCATAATAAAAGTGGAAGTCTATTAAACTTTTTCTCAAACCATCTTAAACATTAATAGCTTGGGATACAGCCCATACAACAATGTTCAAAACTTAATGCAAAATAGCATAAGAACCATGGTGACTGAATCCTCGAATGCTATGAGGACTTACCAATCTTCGAGTATTGCCTCTACAAAGATCCTAGCAACGGGGATGAGAGTCGAGATCACCGGACCCTACATTAGGATAAGAAATGTAGGCAAGAATATGTGTTAGTACAAACATGCACTAAATATGATAGGTTGAATAAACATCAACATAAGAATAAGAGTTAAACATCATAAGTCACAAACCATGATCAACGCAAGTGAATATCATCTTAATACATACTTATGATACTTCCTTAAAGTAACCTTGTTTCACCATAACTATGCTAACTTGATGTGAGAAGTATTCAATTCTTAGTTGTTCTCGTTGTCCATGGAAGACATGCCATCTTGTTAATTGATGAGTCCAAGATTTGGACTTATTTAACGCTTAGTTTATATAGATTTAATGTCCTCAAATGCTTATTTTATGCCAATAACTGATGTTAAATCCTTGATTTTCAGGAATATGGAGTGACGAACAAACCAATGACGCTAACAGGCAAAAAGGAACAAAACAGGCTGAAGAAATGAAAATGGGCGAGCTTGAGGATCGCCAAGAGCACTCGCCGTGTCACCGAGTGGCATATCTAACCGCCTAAAGTTCAAGTGTACCAAGCCCTAAGGGAAGAAACTAAGTCAGCGAGAGAAAGGAGCAGTCGGCGGATCGTTGAGTAGTTTCATCATGCAGTGCTAGATCTCCCAAAGTTACAGACCTCGAGTATGCTGAATGTCAAGGCAGAAGGGCGATGGAAGTGACCAAAGGGCGGATCGCCGAGTGGTTCGGGTAGCCCGACTTACTTCACCGAGTAACTCTTCGCAACACATTTTTGGTGACTATAAATATATTTTTGAACAATTAGTTTAGAATTAATTTATCAATTATCTATCTATTGTTGAATCTTTTTTAAATTACTCTTGAGAACAATCTTAGAGACAATTTTCTCTAGTTTTTCCTAAGCTTTGAAGGATTGAAGAAATTCACTTTTGAGAAATTCGAAGTGGGTCTTTGAGAATCATCAAATTGGAGCATTGTAAGGATGAAATCACTTTTACCCAGTTGATGGATAATCAATTTGGTAATGGTTTTTACCTTTTTATGATGTCTAGCTAAAACCCCAATTCTTTGGGTATGATTATGTGATTATGGGATGATTTAGCTTATGGGTATTGCTAATTGTTAGTTTAAATGCTATTTAGAAGTGAGTTTAATCATTAATTGTGGTTTAATTTAAGAATTGTAGTTGCAAATGTAGTTATATGTTTGTGCTCTTTGCTTGCTCGAGAGAGAGGTTTTAGAACTAAAATTATTGATTGATGGTTTGTGGGTATTGGGTTGACCTAGGTTCAGCTCGAGAGAGTGAACCATAAACTCAATCCCACACATTTAGCTCGAGAGAGTGAATGGATTAAGGTGTGGGCTGCTTTTACTTTGCATGCTTGTTGATGTTAGAGAGAAATCACTTGATTCGAGGTAAATTGTTCGAGAGAAAATTATCCTAGCCTACTCACTAATATCTATCTATTTACTAATAGTTGCAATTACCCATTTTTCTATATTAACCTATAATCGATCACATCCCAAGAACCCATCTCATTATTGTTAATTCGTGTTGTTGTGATTACTGTTTGTAGTTGATAATCAAAACCAAAAACCCCACACTTGACATTTGTGTCACCCCTTAATTTGAATGATGTCTTTATTCGAAAACTTTTATTCCTATGACTGTTTCGACCATGTTCATACTTACCAATCGAATCTGAAACATGTGCAGCTCCCTGTAGCATTCGACCCCAACTCATTTAGTTGGGTTATATACTAATTAACGATCGTTGACTCTTAGAAAATGTAGTGTCTTTGAAATGTTATTAATCAAAGTGGCATTGCTACTGGGGAGTGGTGTTGTGTGAAATTCTTTTGGTGAAGTTGAATTTTATTCTTTTTAGTCATAGTTGAATCTACTTACTTTAAGTTTTGGTTTTGTGTTACTTGTTGAACAATAATAATAATAATAATAGTCGTAATAAGAATAATAATAACAATAATAACCATTTATGACTATGGTTGGTTTGATAGGATTTCTAATAAACAACAGATTAAAACTACTGCACAATCTCTAGCGTTAAATTCGTCAGAACAAACTATTCGTTTGTTGAAAAAACGTGATATTGATGTTTATAAAAATCAATACAAGTTCTTGCATATTGGCATGGTTCAAATTGCTTTTAAACCCCTAACTCTTAAAGGATTACCTGAGACATTTTTTGCTGCTCTTCGTGATGCTCGAAATTTAAATTTTCGACAATCTTTGATGGGTTCGATTGAATCTACGGTAGCTTATGGCCCAGTATATTTCAATACTCAACCTAACTTGCAGTTTTCTTTGACTGATTCTAATATTCTTATGCTTTGACTTTAAATGCTAAAACACATGGTTACAATTATGCGCCTGGACCTGAATTGATTTGTTTATCTTATAAAATCTATTTTAAACTGCTTCCTACATTAAACCCAAGAAGTAAGTTATATGATACATCTGATCAAACTATAATAGTTGAAACGAATTTTGCTAATTCCAAGGTCACTACTAGAAGACCTATAAAATGGGAAGAAATTAATTTTCCTACTAGTTGGACTTTAGACTCTATTATTCCTCCAAAACAGATGACTGATGTTGTCACTAATTCTGAATATTCTCATATTACTCAAAATGTTGATGGTGCGTTTTGTATTCAGTTTGATGAAAAAAGTTGTTCCTTATAATAGACTTTCATTTTCTTCTGATAGAAGATTATTTGTCATCCAACACATCTCGCCGATTAACCCTGGTTATAGTCTAGCTCGAAATCGTCCTGCTTCTTTGCATACATTATCTTCTTTCATATTTGCTGATAAAAATAAAATTAAAATCGATCCTCGATTAAATATTGTTCAAACAAATGATAAATCATCTGATATTTCTGATAAGGATATTCCTTCTGCATCCGAAATGGATTTTAATCTTAATGATACTTAATTATGATGGACATCAAATTGATTTTACTCCGGGTTCACTGGCAATAAAATATATTCAAAATGAATTTGCAAGTGATAAATGGAGCCAGTTTAAAACTTGGTTTTTTGACACATACAGTGCGGAGGATTTGCATAATATTTCTCAAGAATTTTATAAGACTTGTGATTTACATAATCATATTACGTTTTTCGTACCCTGGCTTATAACTACTTATTTGCTTTTATTCATCAATGTTCTTGAACGATCCTATAAAGATGAATCAGATAATATTATTAAAGCTATTTATCCTCCTCAGGCACCGTTTATACTAACTAATAATACAGGTATTACTTTCACTGCTTTTCAGAAGTTTATTAAAAATGATTTGGCTACGGTAAGCATTAACGAGATTAATAATCTCATTTCTCAAAACAACTATTTAGGACTTTATGTGAAAGTTATAGGAGAACATATTAGTTCTCTTGATAAAAAGTTAGATGATTTAATGACTTTAATTGTTCAAATTAAAAGTGATTTAAATTCTTCTGAACATGCTTCTACGTCAAAACAATCGGATGTTCATATTCAAAGACCTCCTGAAATTCAGGATTTTATTTTTAAACCCCTATATGATCTTGAAAAGCTTCTTGATAAAAAAATTCAGAATTTGGTGCCCAACCTATTAATTTATCTGAAGATTTTGCAGATGAGATGGAAACCACTTTTAATTTTAAAAATCAAGTTGATTTGGAAATTAATAAACTTTGTGGTTTTCCCAATAAGAATAATGGTAATACTAAATATGCTCAGAAACCTAATATACAAACTTATTATTATCCCAGACCAACCCCTCAAGATATTTTGATAGAGGAACATGATTGGAACCAAACTAATACTTCTTATAGTGGAAGTGAGATATATGAATGGAATCTCGACGGTTTAACTAATAGGAAATTAACTATACTTGTTCATAGAATGCTTATGTATGCTACTATTTGTAAGAGTGTTAATAATACAGATAGAACTTTCTGCAAGATGACAATTGCAGGTTTTATTGGTCAACTTAGAGGCTGGTGGAATAATTATATGAACCTTGAGGCGAAAGCCGCTATACTTAATGCTAAGGCTATTAATGAGGGTGTTGATAACTTAGGTTTTGCCTTAGTAAAAAACAGAGAAGATGCAGTTTATACCACAGTCCTGACTATTCTCGAACATTTTAATGGTAGATTTACCAATCAATATGAAACTGTTCCTTCTTTGTTAAATGGTCTTTGATGTAGACATTTAGGTAAATTTCGATGGTATAAAGATACTTATCTAAGTCGGGTGATGAAACTGCCGGAAAACGGTCTTGAGCATTGGAAAGCCAAGTTTATAGATGGCTTACCTCCATTATTTGCAGAAAGAGTTGAGAAAACTCTTCAATATTCGCAAGGTGCTATTCCTTGTGGCGCTTATATTTATGGTAAGCTTATAGGAGCCTGCACTCAAGAAGGTATTAATTTGTGCAATGAATTAAAGCTCTCTAGGTAGCTTAAGATTGATAAGTTTAGAGAAAGAACTCAGCTAGGAGACTTTTGTACCGAGTTTGGATTACCTGATACTACCGCAAAAGGTACCAAACATAGAGATTCTAATAAATCCGATCCAGATAGATCTCATCGAAAAAGAAGATCTAGACGAAGGCCTAGGGAAGAACGAGAAGATCGAAAAGCTCTTTACGAAGAATAGGTCTAGGCGAGATCTCGCAAATATTAAGTGCTACAAGTGTGGAAAATTTGGGCATATAGCACCAAATTGTAGACTTGAAAAGCTTAAAACTCTAGAGTTAGAGAAAGAAATGCACGATAAAATCTATAGTTTCTTGTACACCTCTAATTCTGAGACCGATTATGATGATGATGATTATTCTGAATCAGGTTCTGAAACTAATAAACCTGAAACATCTGGTAATACTCAGTCAGCAACAATAGATGCTTGTAAATGTGGAGGTGATATTTGATCTTGTGAAAATGATGAATTTTATAAATTACAATCTAAATTTGAAGATATGAATATTAATACTATTACTTTCGATAATGTGATAGATGTCTTAAAAGAAGTTACTAATAACACGTTGCGTGAAAAGACTATTCAGCTTGCTGCTAATAATAAGGCTAGCTCATCTAATGTTATTGAAAAATCAAAAAATGAGTTTGATTCTGCTCATTATTCTTTATCTGAAGTCAATGATAGACTTTCTAAACAGCATGTAGTTATTCGTGATACTTCTTTTGATGACCTAAATGGAGAAATTGAACAGTTAAAACAAGAGATCAAATCTCTTAAACAAAATCAAATTATTTGTGATCACCGCCTTACCCAGATTGAGTCTGCTAACAACAAGGGTAAAAATATTGTTGAAGAAAATACCCTTGCAAAATCTATTAATATTGGTCCTAAACAAAATATGTTTTTAGGAATAATGATGCAGATTGTTATAGCTCATAAATGGTATATTAAATGTACTATATTAATTGATAATACTTTTTCTATAACTGATATTGCTATGATAGATAGTGTAGTTGATGTTAGTTGTATTCAAGAAGGTCTTGTACCTACCAAATATTTTGAAAAAGCTACTCATATGGTCAAATCTTCTTCTGGACATGCTTTAGATATATAGTATAAATTGCCTAATACACGTATTTGTCAAAATAAAGTCTGCATTCCGCATTTCTTCTTTTTGGTTAAAAACCAGTTATACCCTCCGATTATACTTGGAACTCCATTTATAAATGTTATTTATCCTTTCACCAGCATCACAGCTAAGGGTTTTTCTGCTACTTATAAAGATAGAGATATTAGTTACACTTTTATCACTGGTCCTATTTTTCGTGATATTAATGCTTTGATTAATATGAAACAAAAGCATGTTGATTCTTTACAACTTGAAATATTTAGTATGAATATATTCGACACTTGAAAATCTACTAAAGTGCAGGAAAAATTTAAATTAATTTCCTAACAAATGGTCATTGATATTTGTGCTGATCATCCTAGTGCTTTCTGGAATCGAAAAAAGCATGTTGTGACTCTTCCATATGAAGTTAATTTCTCTGAGGATGATATTCCTACTAAATCACGCCCTTGCCATATGAACATCGAATTGGTTGAATTCTGCAAGAAAGAAATTGATAATTTATTACAAAAGAATTTGATAAAACCTTCTAAATCTACTTGGTCTTGTACTGCATTTCATGTCAATAATGTAGCTGAAAAAGAACGCGGTGTTCCCAGATTAGTTATAAATTATAAACCTTTGAACAAATATTTGAAATGGATTAGGTATCCTATCCCAAATAAAAAAGATTTATTGTCAAGATTATATGACGCCAATATATTTTCTAAATTTGATTTAAAATCAGGTTATTGGCAGATCCAAATATTTAAAGAGCACTCTTATAGAACTGTTTTTAATGTCCCATTTGGACAATATGAATGGAATGTTATGCCATTTAGTTTGAAAAATGCTCCTTCTGAATTCCAAAAAATTATGAATGATATTTTTAACCCATATTTGGATTTTATCATTATTTATATTGATGATATTTTGGTTTATTCAAAATCTCTTGAAATGCATATTAAATATTTAAACATCTTCAAGAAAATAGTTATACAAAATGGTTTGGTAATTCTAATCCAAAAATGAGTTTATTTGGAACTGAAGTCAGATTTTTAGGACATCTTATTTGTCAGGGGAAGGTTACCCATATTCAATGATCGATTGATTTTGCATCAAAGTTTCCTAATGTTATTACAGATAGGACGCAATTACAGAGATTCTTGGGAAGTTTAAATTATATTTCCCCCTTTTACAAAAATTTATCTCGTGAAATAGCCCCGTTATACGAAAGGCTAAAAAAGGATTATAAAACAACTTGGACTGATAGTCTCACCAATTTGGTAAAAAGTATTAAACTTCATGTTAAATCTTTAACTTGTTTAACTCTAGCTAACCCAGCCTGGCAGAAGATTGTAGAGACCGATGCGTCTAACATTGGTAATGGAGGAATATTAACACAGATCAATCCTCATGATAAAACTGAATATCTAATTCGATTTAATTCTAGAAAATGGGGCGTTGCTCAGAAGAAATATGCTACGGTGACGCATGAAATGTTAACCATTGTTAAATGAGTTTTAAATTTTCAAGATGATCTATATAATCAAAAGTTTTTAATAAAAACTGATGTCCAATCTATAAAGTATATGTTTAATAAGGATTTTAAACATGATGCAGCAAAATTGATTTTTGCTAGATGGCAAGCACTGTTAGCACCTTTTGATTTTGAAATGCATTATAAAAAGGGAACTGATAACTCTCTTCCAGATTTCTTATCTAGAGAATATTTATCATCATAATGAGCTTCCTTTCTCCCTTCTTTACAGAAAAAACCTTAATTACTATATTAAAGGTAATTCCTCTCAATAGAGATGTACATGAATTGATTATATGGAAAATCATAGATGGGATGGTAATAGACATCATCTCTGATATTCTTAGTTGCGAAGAAATCATCGAATTTGACAACGAAATTTATTATTACCATAATTATTACTATGATGTATTCGAATAAAATGAAGTGTTTTGTTTGCAGAATGGACCCTCCCTGGGTAACCAAGGCTAGAGGAAGGGGAAGTTATGCTCGCGGAAGGGAAAGCTCATCTTCAAAATCATTCGGATCGTCATGCGGATCCTCGTCCAGCTCTCCATTTATACAAAGGGAAGGAATGAGCTTGGTAAAACTAATAAGCCCTTCAAAAGAAGCTGCTTCTTCGATACATCTGGACGATATTTCAGAAAATAATCCATTACACGCACAACTACAAGGATATTTATCCCAAAAGCAAAGTGATACTTTTGCATCGGTAGCTAAAGAAGAGGGTGTTGATATCAAATCTTACGAAAAGGTATCAAAGAAAGAAATGATATTTCTTTTAGAAAATTCTGATATTCAGAGAAAAGAATAACCCTGGAAGATATTCCAGAGATATCTGGTTAACGGATTATATTTTCTGGGAAAGTCACACAAAACTCTATCTCATTACGAGACTATTTTAATGAGTACATGTAGCGTTGAATTTCAGCACTTTTCAGGCTACAACACCAGTGAGAATGTTTATAACTTCTCCAAAATGATAATTAAACAAATTATATCGGTTGAAGATTGGGGTATCTCCACAATGAAAGAAAGACATATAAGTCTAAATAAAGTCTCGATAAATTTTACATGTTGGGACTATATTCATGCTTTTGATAAGGTCCTCATCTTCAATAATGAGAGACACAAGCATACATGGTTCATAAAGGTTTGTGCAAACATATTTACAGAACCGATCCCTAATTGGTTCCTAAATTGGTGGTCATACCACGGCCCAATAATTAAGATTTTACCAGATCCATTTCTTAAGTTATACAACAAATGGATAAAAATCTCACCAAATCTGAACGAATTATATCATATAGATCATATCTGTTATATTGAAAAGATCGAACAAATCTATTTCTTTATTGAATTTTCGATCCCATGGATTCACAAATGGACTCCGGATGTGGGATTCACCAACGAACAAACTCCTTGTCTATATAGGACATTTTATAATAATTTTTGGGATAAATTAATGAAACGAAATCCCAAGACAAAATCATTATACGGACAGGAATTATTGGATCTTATTAAACAAAGAATTCAAGAATATTGTCTTGTTCCTCAAAAGGGAATTATACAGGATAGCTCTGTCCGACATATTGCTCAAAAGATCTCTCTTCAAGATGGAAATAAAGAAGAGATGATTAATAATTATCTCGACGAAGTAAAAAAAACGTACTTCTCAATATTACCCAATACGAGAAGTCAGACACTTCAATGCGAAGTGAAACAAGTGATGATGTTGCAGATATTCAAGAGGCTCAATTATGTGAACCTACAACAGAGGATTTGCTGGAAAAAGCAGAAGATCTCCTCCGCGAACTAAAGGGAAAATATCACGTGTGAAGTTGATCTTCAACAAGTAAAAGTCACTATCAACAGTAGATACAATGTTGAACAACAATAGAAAAATTGTTACTGTACCTATGGGACCCAGTGATAAGGGACCCACAATCACTGTAGATCCACTGTAGATCATTGTAGCTAGATTCCTTTTTCTTCTATAAATAAGTTATTTTGTAGTTGGAGAAAGGCAGGTTTTTAGAAACCTTCTCTCTCTTTTGTTCTCTCTCTTGCTCTCTTGTATTATATTGTAAGTTGTGAGTTTGCCGGAGACTTACCGGAGTTTTTTAATAAAGCATAGTTCTCATATAGGCTCTGGTGTTGGACAAAAGGTACTTTCTTTTATTCTTCCTTTTCTTTACTTTCTCTACCTCTACGATTTAAGTTGTGACTATGTCCGGCTAAAGAATTATGTCTATGTCGGATAACTAACTTCACTTTTATATCTATCATGAAAGATCTAGACTTTATCTAAACATGAATAAATTTATATATAGTTTCTTGACTTGGTTCCGAGATGGTGGTACAGTCAGATTCAATACAACAAGTTAGTGGCTTTGTCTTAGTGACTCCGTCTAGGCAGTCGTGGTCTCAGCCCAATATGGAGTTAAAAGGGTGCCTTATACTCGGTTAGAACTGCTAGACACATGGGCTCACTAACAGTACGTATTTGAATCTCGACAGACCCTTTGCTTGGGTAAAAGGATCAGATCATTTCATACAGTCATGAAATTATATAAAAAATTGTATATATTTCGATTCGGATTTATTCCTTGAATTCTGATGTTAACAAGCTAGATTGAAGATGACCGCGCGGGCTACCGCCCCTTCTTCTGAGATCCTGTTCGTTGGCATCAGAGCCTAGGAACTTTCATGGTAAATATGAGATTGAGGTGAAGTATTTCGGCATAAATATATTCTCTTAATCATGGATTTAAGAGATACTAGTACTAAAAGTAATCGATTGGAAGAGGTAGATATACCTTAAAACCTTGATTTGTTAAACAAATGGACTATTTCGAAAGTTAATACAAAAACCATTTATGACTATGGTTGGTTTGATAAGATCTCTAATAAACAACTGATTAAAACTACTTAACAATCTCTAGCGTTAAATTCATCAGAACAGACTATTCGTTTGTTGAATAAACGCGATATTGATGTTTATAAAAATCAATACAAGTTCTTGCATATTGGCATGGTTCAAATTGTTTTTAAACCCTTTGCCCTTAAAGGGTTACCTGAGACATTTTTTGTTGCTCTTCGTAATGCTTGAATTTAAATTTTCGACAAGCTTTGATGGGTTCAATTGAATCTACGGTAGCTTATGGCCCAGTATATTTCAATACTCAACCTAACTTGCAGTTATCTTTGACTGATTCTAATATTCTTGATGCTTTGACTTTAAATGTTAAAACACATGGTTATAATTATGCGCCTGGATCTGAATTGATTTGTTTATCCTATAGAATCTACTTTAAACTGCTTGCTACGTTAAACCCAAGATGTAAGTTATATGATACATCTGATCAAACTATAATAGTTGAAACTAATTTTGCTAAATCCAAGGTCACTACTAGAAGACCTATAAAATGGGAAGAAATTAATTTTCCTACTACTTGGACTTTAGACTCTATTATTCCTCCAGAACAGATGATTGATGTTGTCACTAATTCTAAATATTCTCATATTACTCAAAATGTTGATGGTAGGATTTGTATTCAGTTTGATAAAAAAGTTGTTCCTTATAATAGGCATTCATTTTGTTCTGATAGAAGATTACTTGTCATCCAACATATCTCGCCGATTGACCCTGTTTATGGTCCAGCTCAAAATCGTGCTGCTTCTTTGCATACATTATATTCTTTCATATCTGCTGATAAAAATAAAATTAAAATCGATCCTCGATTAAATATTGTTCAAACAAATGATAAATCATATGATATTTCTGATAAGGATATTCCTTCTGCATCCGAAATGGATTTTAATCTTAATGATACTTAATGATGAATGGACATCAAATTGATTTTACTCCGGGTTCACTGGCAATAAAATATATTCAAAATGAATTTGCAAGTGATAAATGGAGCCAGTTTAAAACTTGGTTTTTTGACACATACAGTGCGGAGGATTTGCATAATATTTCTTAAGAATTTTATGAGACTTGTGTTTTACATAATCATATTATGTTTTTCATACCCTGGCTTATAACTACTTATTTGCCTTTATTCATCAATGTTCTTGAATGATCCCATAAAAATGAATCAGACAATATTATTAAAGTTACTTATCCTACTCACGCACCGTTTATACTAACTAATAATACAGGTATTAGTTTCATTGCTTTTCAGAAGTTTATTGAAAATGATGTGGCTACGGTAAGCATTAACGAGATTAATAATCTCATTTCTCAAAACAACTATTTAGGACTTTATGTGAAAGTTGTAGGCGAACATATTAGTTCTCTTGATAAAAAGTTAGATGATTTAACGACTTTAATTGTCCAAATTAAAAGTGATTTAAAATCTTCTGAACATGCTTCTACGTCAAAACAGGCGGATGTTCATATTCAAAGACCTCCTGAAATTCAGGATTTTGTTTTTAAACTCCTATATGATCTTGAAAAGCTTCTTGATAAAAGGTTTTCAGAATTTGGTGCTCAACCTATTAATTTATCTGAAGATTTTGCAGATGAGATGGAAATCACTTTTGATTTTAAAAATTAAGTTGATTTGGAAATTAATAAACTTCGTGGTTATCCCAATAAGAATAGTGGTAATACTAAATATGCTCATCAACCTAATATGCAAACTTATTATTATCTCAGACCGACCCCTCAAGATGTTTTGATAGAGGAACGTGATTGGAACCAAACTAACACTTTGTAATGACCCGAAAAGTCATTTTTAGAAATTTTTACAAAATTACCATTTTACCCCTCCGGATAGTTTTTCCGAGTAATTTATAATCAGTAAGTGAAGTTGGTTTGAGAATCTTAAACTTTTCTTTTAACTATAGTTAATTAATTGATGCTTAATTGTAAATAATTGACTTAATCGATAGTTAATGAGCTAAAGTGATAACTTATTTAAGACCCTATACTATTTGACCCATATATAATAAAATAAGTGGGTAAAATATGTCACTTTTGGTACTAATTAATTCAGAAAAGAAATAAACAAAAGAAAGAAGGAACGGACGAAGGGTTACGGCATCGCCAATTACGAACCGCTTCAAGTAAAACTTCAACTGAAGTTTCAATTTCTCTACGCATGCATTAATTGCTCTTTATAGTGCTTATGCTTTCATTAAATGCTACATATATATATGTATATAATAGTATTATGTTAGCGTTAAATTGAAAAGGGGTTTTTGGAATAAAGAATTGGCAGGTCGTATAGATATATGTATTCAAGATTTTAATGTAAATGGAGGAAGTAGGTGTTTTAGGTGTTGGCCAATCAAATTTTGAAAGGGTTGAGGCCATGATTAGATGACATGATGGAATTAATAGTTAGAAATATAGGGTATATCAAATTGAGGTTTGAAACAGTGATTTCCTCGTGTGATTGATGTCATTGTTTCGTTGATTTTCTTATTAATAAAAAATTATGATTCAAGTTTGGATATATTGGTACATGTCATTAAGTGTTAGATGTATGGTATTGTGTGAATACCCTTAGATTTATGATATTGGAAAGAAGTTGAAACTTAACCCTAGGCTTGAAACTTAGGAACTTGATTATAAATTTGGTGAGTTTTTAGGTCTAGGCTAAACCTATAGTAATATGAGTGTTGTTAGTTTCAAAATCTTATTGTGAATATGTACTTGATTGCATTGATTTGGAAGCTCAACGAAAAGGGAAGGCTCAAGTCTCGGAGTGATTGTTCGGTTATTAGAGGCAAGTGGATTTCTAAACCATTGTTAAGTGTATGGAATTCGTGTATTTCCTTGTAATATGTGTTTGGGGTAATTAGACTTGGTGATGGGTTGACTTGTCCACATTGATTAATTCTAATGAAGAAAAAGGGGTAATAAAAGGCAATGTGATTAATTGTTTGTGTGTGATGTGTTGAGAATTGTTTGTGATGGGAATTGGTACTAGTACCGGTGTATAAAGGGAAGGTTTATAACTAAAGAATGAGGATTGTAATCCAAGAATGCCAAAGCATATGGGCATTAGATGATACTATATATTGACTTGATTTATTATGTGTGATTGTATTCTTTATTGAACCTGTATACTGGTGATAGCTGAGGTGATTACATATCATATTGATATTTGATTGAGATGCATCATCCCTTTTATTGAAATCATATTCTGCACATGCATTGACATGAGATAGAGTATAAGTTGGGCACGTGGAGATCGTCCGTGCAAAAAAATTTTGATTTATGATAGTGCGTTGAGATCGTCCGCACAGACACGTGGAGATCGTCCGTGTCGGTATATGGACCTCGCGAGTCCCCCATGGGTCATGAACTCTCGATTTATTTTTGAGGAGTATCATGTATAAACGGTTAAGAGAGTACTTGATATTCTGAGGCATATCATTCCATGGTGTCATATTGCATTGCATCCCATGACATCCTTCATTCTTGATGATTATGTGTTTTATTAGTGGTTGGAAGTACTTGATATTTGATTACCTCTATTTGATGAACTTGATCTTGTGTGTTGTTGGTATTGTAAGTGCCTTTTTGTGGAACTTTGATTGATGAATATTGAGCTTGTTATTGAGAATATGTGATTGTTAGAATGTTGTTGTTGAGATATGTGCTTGTAAATTCTGAACTGTTAGGTTGGGCTGGTTTTTTGCAGGTTGTAGTTGTGGAGGTTCGGTTGGGGTGTAAGGAGTACCCGTATTCTATCCCCTTAGCTTATGTTTAGAGGTTTACTTGCTGAGTACCTTGTGGTTTGGTACTCACCCCTTGCTTCTATAATTTTTTTGTAGATTTTGTGATACTTTCCATTCTCTTATTTTCTGAGGCTTCTTGGAGATTTTCTAGAAACAAGGTCATTTGAGACTTGTGTTTTTCTTTTGAATCAATTGTAATACTTTAGAGACTTGTACATGTGACAACCATATTTTGGGGATATTTTTGAGTTGATTATGAAATTTCCGCATTTATTTTAATGGTTGAGTGTTAGGTTGACTTCTTTTGGTGCAATAAGACAAGTGTCATCACGTCCATTTTTGGGTCGTGACATACTTCTTATAGTGGAAGTGAGATATATGAATGGAATCTTGACGGTTTAACTGATAGGCAATTAACTATACTTGTTCATAGAATGCTTATGTATGCTACTATTTGTAAGAGTGTTAATAACACAGATAGAACTATTTGCAAGATGATAATTGCAGGTTTTACTGGTCAACTTAGAGGCAGGTGGAATAATTATATGAGCCTCGAGGCGAAAGCCGATGTACTTAATGTTAAGGCTGTTTTAAAGAGGGTGTTGATAACTTAGGTTTTGCCTCAGTAAACAACAGAGAAGATGCAGTTTATACCCTAGTCCTGACTATTCTCGCACATTTTAATGGTAGATTTACAAATCAATATGAAACAGTTCGTTCTTTGTTAAATGGTCTTCGATGTAAACATTCAGGTGAATTCCGATGGTATAAAGATACCTATCTAAGTCAGGTGATGGAACTGCCGGAAAACGGTCTTGAGCATTGGAAAATCAAGTTTAAAGATGGCTTACCTCCATTATTTGCAGAAAGAGTTAAGAAAACTCTTCGAAATTCACAAGGTGTTATTCCTTATGGCGCTTATACTTATGGTAAGCTTATAGGAGCCTGCACTCAAGAAGGTATTAATTTGTGCAATGAATTAAAGCTCTCTAGGCAGTTTAAGATTCATAAGCTTAGAGAAAGATCTCAGCTAGGAAACTTTTGTACCCGATTTGGATTACCTGATACTACCACAAAAGGTTCCAAACATAGAGATTCTAATAAATCCGATCCAGATAGAGAAGAACGAGAAGATCGAAAAGCTCATCGCAAATCTCATAGATTGACGAAGAATAGGTCTAGGGAGATCTCGCAAAAATTAAGTGCTACAAGTGTGGAAAATTCGGGCATATAACACCAAATTGTAGACTTGAAAAGCTTAAAACTCTAGAGTTAGAGGAAGATATGCACGATAAGATCTATAGTTTCTTGTACACCTCTGGTTCTGAGACCGATTATGATGATGACGATTATTCTGAATCAGGTTCTGAAATTGATAAACCTGAAACATCTGGTAATACTCAGTCAGCAACTATAGACGCTTGTAAATGTAGAGGTGATATTTGCTCTTGTGAAAATGATGAATTTTATAAAGTACAATCTCAATTTGAAGATATGATTATTAATACTATTACTTCCGATAATGTGATAGAGCTTTTAAAAGAAGTTACTGATAACACGTTGCGTGAAAAGATTATTCAGCTTACTGCTAATAATAAGGCTAGCTCATCTAATGTTATTGAAAAATCAAAAAATAAAGTTTGAATATTCTGCCCCTTATTCTTTATCTGAAGTCAATGATGGACTTTCTAAAGAGCATGTTGTTATTCGTGATACTTCTTTTGATGACCTTAAAGGAGAAATTGAACAGTTAAAACAAGAGATCAAATCTCTTAA
Organism: Solanum gracilifrons; assembly: GCA_029582605.1. NCBI lineage: Eukaryota > Viridiplantae > Streptophyta > Magnoliopsida > Solanales > Solanaceae > Solanum > Solanum gracilifrons. The sequence goes on along the minus strand of JAJOOH010000408.1, from coordinate 4,887 downwards.
ACAAAATCATATTATTTGTGATCACCGCCATACTCAGATTGAGTCTGCAAACAACAAGGGTAAAAATATTGTTGAAGAAAATACTCTTGCAAAATCTATTAATATTGATCCTATACAAAATATGTTTTTAGGAATGATGCAGATTGTTACAGCTCATAAATGGTATGTTCAATGTGCTAAACTAATTGATAATTCTTTTTCTATAACTGACACTGCTATGATAGATAGTGGAGCTGATGTTAGTTGTATTCAAGAACATCTCGTACCTACCAAATATTTTGAAAAAGCTACTCATATGGTCAAATCTGCTTCTGGACATGCTTTAGATATAAAGTATAAATTGCCTAATACACGTATTTGCCAAAATAAAGTCTACACTCCACATTTCTCATTTTTGGTTAAAAATCAGTTATACTCTCCGATTATACTTGGAACTCCATTTATTAATGTTACTTATCCTTTCACTATCATCACAGCTAAGGGTTTTTCTACTACTTATAAAGATAGAGATATTAGTTATACTTTTATCACTGATCCTATTTCACGTGACATCAATGCTTTGATTAATATGAAACAAAAGCATGTTGATTCTTTACAACTTGAAATATTTAGTATGAATATATTCGACACTTTAAAATCTACTAAAGTGCAGGGAAAAATTAAATTAATTTCCGAACAGATGGCCATTGATATTTGTGTTGATCATCCTAGTGCTTTCGGGAATCGAAAAAATCATATTGAGACTCTTCCATATAAAGATAATTTCTCTGAGAATGATATTCCTACTATATCACGCCCTTCCCAGATTAACGCCGAATTGGTTGAATTCTGCAAGAAAGAAATTGATAATTTATTACAAAAGGGCTTGATAAAACCTTCTAAATCTCCTTGGTCTTGTACTACATTTCATGTCAATAATGTAGCTGAAAAAGAACGTGGTGTTCCCAGGTTAGTTATAAATTATAAACCTTTGAACAAATATTTGAAATGGATTAGGTATCCTATCCCAAATCAAAAGGATTTATTGTCAAGATTATATGACGCCAATATATTTTCTAAATTTGATTTAAAATCAGGTTATTGGCAGATCCAAATATTTAAAGAGCACTCTTATAGAACTGTTTTTAATGTCCCGTTTGGACAATATGAATGGAATGTTATGCCATTTGGTTTGAAAAATGCTCCTTCTGAATTCCAAAAAATTATGAATGATATTTTTAACCCATATTTGGATTTTATCATTGTTTATATTGATGATATTTTGGTTTATTCAAAATCTCTTGAAATGCATATTAAACATTTAGACATCTTCAAGAAAATAGTTATACAAAATGGTTTGGTTATTTCTAAACAAAAAATGAGTTTATTTCAAACTGAACTTAGATTTTTAAGACATCTTATTTGTCAGGAGAAGGTTATCCCTATTCAACGATCGATTGATTTTGCATCAAAGTTTCCTGATGTTATTACATATAGGACGCAATTACAGAGATTCTTGGGAAGTTTAAATTATATTTCCCCCTATTATAAAAAATTATCTCGTGATGCAGCTCCGTTATATGAAAGGCTAAAAAAGGATAATAAAACAGCTTGGACTGATAGTCTCACCAATTTGGTAAAAAAATATTAAACTTCGTGTTAAATCATTACCTTGTTTAACTCTAGCTAACCCAACCTGGCAGAAGATTATAGAGATAGATTCGTCTAACACTAGCTATGGAGAAATATTGAAAGAGATCAATCTTCATGATAAAACTGAATATCTAATTCGATTTCATTCTGGAAAATGGAGCGATGCTCAAAAGAAATATGCTACGATGGTGCATGAAATGTTAACCATTGTTAAATGTGTTTTAGAATTTCAAGATGATCTATATAATCAAAAGGTTTTAATAAAAACATATGCTCAATCTGTAAAGTATATGTTTAATAAAGATTTTAAACATGATGTGGCAAAATTGATTTTTGCTAGATGGCAAGCACAGTTAACACCTTTTGATTTTGAAATCCATTATAAAAAGGGAAGTGATAACTCTCTTCCAGATTACTTAACTAGAGAATATTTATCGTCATAATGAGCTTCCTTTCTCCCTTCTTTATAGAAAAAACCTTAATTACTATATTAAAGGTAATTCCTCTCAATAAAGATTTACATGAATTGATTATATGAAAAATTATAAATGGGATGGTAATAGACATCATCTCTGATATTCTTAGTTGCGAAGAAATCGTCGAATTTGATGACGAAATTTAATATTATCATAATTATTACTATGATGTAATCGAATAAAACGAAGTGTTTTGTCTGTAGAATGGACCCTCCTTAGATAACCAAGGCTAAAGGAAGGGGAAGTAATACTCGCGGAAGGGGAAGATCAACCTCAAAATCATCTGGATCGTCATACGGATCCTCGTCTAGCTCTCCAATTATACAAAGGGAAGGAATGAGCTTGGTAAAACTAACAAGCCCTTCAAAAGAAGCTGCTTCTTCGATACATCTCGACGATATTCCAGAAAATAATCCATTATACACACAATTGCAAGCGTATTTATCCCCAAAGCAAAGTGATACTTTTGCATCGGTAGTTAAAAAAGAGGGTGATGATATCAAATCTTACGAAAATGTAACAAAGAAAGAAATGATATAATTTTTTAGAAAATTCTGATATTCAGAGAAAAGAAGAGCCCTGGAAGATATTCCAGAGATATCTTATTAACGGATTAAATTTTTTGGGAGAGTCATACAAAACCCGATCTTATTACGAGACTATTTTAATGAGCACAGGTAGCATTGAATTTCAGCACTTTTCAGGCTACAACACCAGTGAGAATGCTTATAACTTCTCCAAAATGATAATTAAATAAATTATATCGGTTGAAGATTAGAGTATCTCCACAATGACAGAAAGACATATAAGTCTAAATAAAGTCTCGATGAATTTTACATATTGGGACTAAATTCATGCTTTTCATAAGGTCCTCATCTACATTAATGAGAGACACAAGCATACATGGTTCGTAAAGGTTTGTGCAAAAATATTTGCAGAACTGATCCCTAATTAGTTCCTAAATTAGAGGTCATATCACGGCCCAACAACTATGATTTAACCAGATTTATTTCTTAAGTTATACAACGAATGGGTAAAAATCTCACCAAATCTGAACGAATTATATCATACAGATCATATTTGTTATATTGAAAGGATCGAACAAATTTATTTCTTTATTGAATTTTTGATCACATGGATGCACAAATGGACTCCGGAGGTGGGATTCACCGACGAACTAATTCCTTGTCTATACAGGACATTTTATAATAATATTTGGGATAAATTAATGAAACGAGATCCCAAGACAAAATTGTTATACGGATAGGAATTATTGGATCTTATTAAACAAAGAATTCAAGAATATTGTCTTGTTCCTCAAAAGGGAATTATACAGGATAGCTCTGTCTGACACATTGCTCGAAAGATCTCTATTCAGGATGGAAATAAAGAGGAGATGATTAATAATTATCTCGACTAAGTAAGAAAAAATATACTTCTCAATATTACCTAATACGAGAAGTCAGACACTTCAATGCGAAGTGAAAAAAGTGATGACGTTGTAGATATTCAAGAGGCTCAATTATGTGAACCTACCACAGAGGATTTGCTGGAAAAAGCAGAAGATCTCCTCTGCAAACTAAAGGGAAAAGATCATGTGTGAAGTTGATCTTCAACAAGTACAAGTCACTATCAACAGTAGATACACTGTTGAACAACAGTAGAAAAACTTTTACTGTACATATGGGACCCAGTGATAAGGGACCCACAATCACTGTAGATCACTGCAGCTAGATTCATTTTTCTTCTATAAATAAGTTATTTTGTAGTTGGAGAAAGGCGGGTTTTTAGAAACCCTCTCTCTCTTTTGTTCTCTCTTGCTCTCTTGTATTATATTGTAAGTTGTGAGTTTGCTGGAGACTTATCGGAGTTTGTTAATAAAGCATAGTTCTCATATAGGCCCTAGTGTTGGCCAAAAGGTACTTTCTTTTATTCTTCCTTTTCTTAATTTCTCTACCTCTCCGATTTAAGCCGTGACTATGTCCAGCTAAAGAATTATATCTATGTCGAATAATTAACTTCACTTTTATATCTACCATGAAAGATCTAGACTTTATCTAAATATGAGTACATTTATATATAGTTTCTTGACTTGGTTCCGAGATGGTGGTACAGTCAGATTCAATACAATAAGTTAGTGGATTTGTCTTAGTGACTCCATCTAGGAAGTCGTGGTCTCAGCCCAATATGGAGTTAAAAGGGTGCCTTATACCCTGTTAGAACGGCTAGAAACATGGGCTCACTAACAATACGTATTTGAATCTCAATAGACCCTTTGCGTGGGTAAAAGGATCAGATCTTTCCATACAGTCATTAAACTATATGAAAATTTGTATATATTTCGATTCGAATTTATTCCTTGAATTCGGATGTTAACAAGCTAGATTGAAGATGGCCGCACGGACTACCGCCCGTCTTTTGAGATCCTGTCTCGTTTAATAATAATAATAATAATAAGAGCACAACACAATAGCAGCAGCAGCGGCAGCAGCAGCGGCAAAGGCAGCGACAGCAGCGGCGGCAGCAGCAGCGACAACGGCGGCAGCGGCGGCGGCAGCAGAAGCAGCGGTGGTAGCAGCGGCAGCAGCAGCAGCAGCAACAACATCAACAACAACAACAACACCACCACCAGCAGCAGCTGCAACAGCAGCAACAACAACAACATCATCAACAACAACAACAACAACAATTATAATAATAATAATATCTATAATAATAATAATAATAATAATAAAGATGGTAAATTTTTTTGAAGAATATTTCCCAAGGCTCTCTTGGA